>JBAIAC010000696.1:0-46372 GCA_037349315.1 Chelydra serpentina
CAGGAGCTGCCCCGCCCCGGCTCACAATGGAGCCAGAGCCCCGCCCCCAGGAGCTGCCCCGCCCCCGGGCTATGCCAGAGCCCCACCCCCAGGAGCTGCCACGTCCCCGCTCTGTGCCAGAGCCCCGCCCCCAGGAGCTGACCCGCCCCCGGGCTGTGCCAGAGCCCCGCCCCCATGCGGTGCCCCGCACCAGGCTCACAATGGAGCCTGAGCCCCGCCCCCAGGAGCTGCCCCGCTCCAGGCCTGTGCCAGACCCCCGCCCCCAGGCGCTGCCCCGCCCCCGGCTCACAATGGAGACAGACCCCCGCCCCCAGGAGCGGCCCCGCCCCCGGGCTGTGCCAGAGCCCCGCCCCCTGGAGCTGCCCCGCCCCCGGGCTATGCCAGAGCCGCACCCCCAGGAGCTTCCACGTCCCTGCTCTGTGCCAGAGCCACGCCCCCAGGAGATGCCCCGCCCCCGGCTCCCAATGGCGCCAGAGCCTCGCCCCCAGGCGCTGCCCCGCCCCCGGGCTGTGCCAGAGCCCCCCACCCAGGAGCTGCCCCGTCCCCGCTCTGTGCCAGAGCCCCGCCCCCAAGAGCTGCCCCGCCCCCGGCTCCCAATGGAGCCACAGCCCCGCCCCCAGGAGCTGCCCCGCCCCTGGCTCACAATGGAGCCAGAGCACCGCCCCCAGGAGCTGCCCCGCCCCCGCTTTGTGCCAGAGCCCCGCCCCCAGGAGCTGCCCCGCCCCCGTGCTATGGCAGAACCCCGCCCCCAGGAGCTGCCCCTCCCCGCTTTGTGCCAGAGTCCCGCCCCCAGGCGCTGCCCCGCCCCCGGGCTGTGCCAGAGCCCCCCCCCCAGGAGCTGCCCCGTCCCCGCTCTGTGCCAGAGCCCCGCCCCCAAGAGCTGCCCCGCCCCCGGCTCCCAATGGAGCCACAGCCCCGCCCCCAGGAGCTGCCCCGCCCCTGGCTCACAATGGAGCCAGAGCACCGCCCACAGGAGCTTCCCCGCCCCCGCTTTGTGCCAGAGCCCCGCCCCCAGGAGCTGCCCCGCCCCGTGCTATGCCAGAGCCCCGCCCCCAGGAGCTGCCCCGCACCCGGGCTGGGCCAGAGCCCCGCCCCCATGAGCTGCCCCGCCCCCGGGCTATGCCAGAGCCCCACCCCCAGGAGCTGCCACGTCCCTGCTCTGTGCCAGAGCCACGCCCCCAGGAGATGCCCCGCCCCCGGCTCCCAATGGCGCCAGAGCCTCGCCCCCAGGCGCTGCCCCGCCCCCGGGCTGTGCCAGAGCCCCCCACCCAGGAGCTGCCCCGTCCCCGCTCTGTGCCAGAGCCCCGCCCCAAGAGCTGCCCCGCCCCCGGCTCCCACTGGAGCCACAGCCCCGCCCCCAGGAGCCTGCCCCGCCCCTGGCTCACAATGGAGCCAGAGCACCGCCCCCAGGAGCTGCCCCGCCCCCGCTTTGTGCCAGAGCCCCGCCCCCAGGAGCTGCCCCGCCCCCGTGCTATGGCAGAACCCCGCCCCCAGGAGCTGCCCCTCCCCGCTTTGTGCCAGAGTCCCGCCCCCAGGCGCTGCCCCGCCCCCGGGCTGGTGCCAGAGCCCCCCCCCCAGGAGCTGCCCCGTCCCCGCTCTGTGCCAGAGCCCCGCCCCCAAGAGCTGCCCCGCCCCCGGCTCCCAATGGAGCCACAGCCCCGCCCCCAGGAGCTGCCCCGCCCCTGCCTCACAATGGAGCCAGAGCACCGCCCCCAGGAGCTTCCCCGCCCCCGCTTTGTGCCAGAGCCCCGCCCCCAGGAGCTGCCCCCGCCCCGTGCTATGCCAGAGCCCCGCCCCCAGGAGCTGCCCCGCCCCCGGGCTATGCCAGAGCCCCACCCCCAGGAGCTGCCACGTCCCCGCTCTGTGCCAGAGGCCCCGCCCCCAGGAGCTGCCCCGCCCCCGGCTGTGCCAGAGCCCCGCCCCTGCTCTCAATGGAGCCTGGAAGCCCCGACCCAGGAGCTACCCCGCTTCCGGCCTGTGCCAGAGCCCCGCCCCCAGGCGCTGTCCCGCCCCCGGCTCCCAAAGGAGCCAGAGCCCCGTCCCAGGAGCTGCCCCGCCCCTGACTCACAATGGAGCCAGAGCACCGCCCCCAGGAGCTGCCCCGCCCCCGCTTTGTGCCAGAGCCCCGCCCCCAGGAGCTGCCCCGCCCCCGTGCTATGCCAGAGCCCCGCCCCCAGGAGCTGCCCCGTCCCCGCTTTGTGCCAGAGCCCCGCCCCCAGGAGCTGCCACGCCCCGGCTCACAATGGGGCCAGGCCCCGCCCCCCAGGAGCTGCCCCGCCCCTGGGTCACAATGGAGCCAGAGCCCCGCCCCCAGGAGCTGCCCCGCCCCCGGGCTGTGCCAGAGCCCTGCCCCCAGGAGCTGCCCCGCCCCCGGCTCCCAATGGAGACAGAGTCCCGCCCCCAGGACCTCTTCCGCCCCCGGGCTGGGCCAGAGCCCCGCCCCCAGGAGATGCCCCGCCACCGTCTCCCAATGGCGCCAGAGCCCCGCCCCCAGGCGCTGCCCCGCCCCCGGGCTGTGCCAGAGCCCCCTCCCCAGGAGCTGCCCCGTCCCCGCTCTGTGCCAGAGCCCCGCCCCCAAGAGCTGCCCCGCCCCCGGCTCCCAATGGAGCCACAGCCCCGCCCCCAGGAGCTGCCCCGCCCCCGGCTCACAATGGAGCCTGAGTCACGCCCCCAGGAGCTGCCCCGCCCCCAGCTCCCAATGGAGCCAGAGCCCGCCCCCCAGGAGCTGCCCCGCCCCCGGGCTGTGCCAGATCCCCGCCCCCAGGAGATGCCCCGACCCCGGCTCCCAATGCGCCAGAGCCCCGCCCCTAGGCGCTGCCCCGTCCCCGCACTGTGCCAGAGCCCCGCCCCCAAGAGCTGCCCCGCCCCCGGCTCCCAAAAGGAGCCAGAGCCCCGTCCCCAGGAGCTGCCCCGCCCCTGACTCACAATGGAGCCAGAGCACTGCCCCCAGGAGCTGCCCCGCCCCGGCTTTGTGCCAGAGCCCCGCCCCAGGAGCTGCCCCGCCCCCGTGCTATGCACAGCCCCGCCCCCAGGAGCTGCCCCGTCCCCGCTTTGTGCCAGAGCCCCGCCCCCAGGAGCTGCCCCGCCCCCGTGCTATGCCAGAGCCCCCACCCCATGAGCTGCCCCGTCCCCGCTCTGTGCCAGAACCCCGCCCCAGGAGCTGCCCCGCCCGCGGCTCCAATGGAGCCAGAGCCATGGCCCCAGGAGCTGCCCCGCTCCGGCCTGTGCCCGAGCCCTGCCCCCAGGAGCTGCCCCGCCCCCGGCTCACAATGGAGCCTGAGCCACGCCCCCAGGAGCTGCCCCGCCCCCGGGCTGTGTCAGAGCCTCGCCCCCAGGAGCTGCCCCTCCCCCGGGCTGTGCCCAGAGCCCCGCCCCCAGGAGCTGCCCCACCCCCGGGCTGTGCCAGAGCCTTGCCCCCAGGAGCTGCCCCACCCCGGCTCACAATGGAGCCTGAGCCACGACCCCAGGAGCTGCCCCGCCCCCAGGAGCTGCCCCGCCCCCGGGCTGGGCCAGAGCCCCACCCCCAGGAGCTGCCCCGCCCCCGGCTCACAATGGGGCCAGAGCCCCGCCCCCAGGAGCTGCCCCGCCCCTGGGTCACAATGGAGCCAGAGCCCCGCCCCCAGGGAGCTGCCCCGCCCCCGGGCTGTGCCAGAGCCCTGCCCCCAGGAGCTGCCCCGCCTCCGGCTCACAATGGAGCCTGAGCCACGCCCCCAGGAGCTGCCCCGCCCCCGGGCTGTGTCAGAGCCTCGCCCCCCAGGAGCTGCCCCTCCCCCGGGCTGTGCCAGAGCCCCGCCCCCAGGAGCTGCCCCGCCCGCGGCTCCCAATGGAGCCAGAGCCCCGCCCCCAGGAGCTGCCCCACCCCCGGGCTGTGCCAGAGCCCCACCCCATGACCTGCCCCGTCCCCGCTCTGTGCCACAGCCCCGCCCCAGAGCTGCCCTGCCCCGGCTCACAATGGAGCCTGAGCCACGCCCCCAGGAGCTGCCCTGCTCCTGGCCTGTGCCAGAGCCCCGCCCCCAGGAGCTGCCCCGCCCCCAGGAGCAGCCCCGCACCGGGCCGGGCCAGAGCCCTGCCCCCCAGGAGCTGCCCCGCCCCCGGGCTATGCCAGAGCCCCACCCCCAGGAGCTGCCACGTCCCCCGCTCTGTGCCAGAGCCCCGCCCCCAGGAGCTGCCCCGCCCCCGGGCTGTGCCAGAGCCCCGCCCCCATGCGGTGCCCCGCACCAGGCTCACAATGGAGCCTGAGCCCCGCCCCCAGGAGCTGCCCCGCCCCCGGGCTATGCCAGAGCCCCACCCCCAGGAGCTGCCACGTCCCCGCTCTGTGCCAGAGCCCCGCCCCCAGGAGCTGCCCCGCCCCCGGGCTGTGCCAGAGCCCCGCCCCCATGCGGTGCCCCGCACCAGGCTCACAATGGAGCCTGAGCCCCGCCCCCAGGAGCTCCCCCGCACCCGGCCTGTGCCAGACCTCCGCCCCCAGGAGCTGCCCCGCCCCCGGCTGTGCCAGAGCCCTGCCCCCAGGAGCTGCCCCGCCCCCGGCTCCCAATGGAGACAGAGTCCCGCCCCCAGGACCTCTTCCGCCCCCGGGCTGGGCCAGAGCCCCGCCCCCAGGAGATGCCCCGCCACCGTCTCCCAATGGCGCCAGAGCCCCGCCCCCAGGCGCTGCCCCGCCCCGGGCTGTGCCAGAGCCCCCTCCCCAGGAGCTGCCCCGTCCCCGCTCTGTGCCAGAGCCCCGCCCCAAGAGCTGCCCGCCCCCGGCTCCCAATGGAGCCACAGCCCCGCCCCCAGGAGCTGCCCCGCCCCGGCTCACAATGGAGCCTGAGTCACGCCCCCAGGAGCTGCCCCGCCCCAGCTCCCAATGGAGCCAGAGCTCCGCTCCCAGGAGCTGCCCCGCCCCCGGGCTGTGCCAGATCCCCGCCCCCAGGAGATGCCCCGACCCCGGCTCCCAATGGCGCCAGAGCCCCGCCCCTAGGCGCTGCCCCCGTCCCCGCACTGTGCCAGAGCCCGCCCCCAAGAGCTGCCCCGCCCCCGGCTCCCAAAGGAGCCAGAGCCCCGTCCCCAGGAGCTGCCCCGCCCCTGACTCACAATGGAGCCAGAGCACCGCCCCCAGAAGCTGCCCCGCCCCCGGCTTTGTGCCAGAGCCCCGCCCCCAGGAGCTGCCCCGCCCCCGTGCTATGCCACAGCCCCGCCCCCAGGAGCTGTCCCGTCCCCGCTTTGTGCCAGAGCCCCGCCACCAGGAGCTGCCCCGCCCCCGTGCTATGCCAGAGCCCCACCCCCATGAGCTGCCCCGTCCCCGCTCTGTGCCAGAACCCCGCCCCCAGGAGCTGCCCCGCCCGCGGCTCCCAATGGAGCCAGAGCCACGCCCCCAGGAGCTGCCCCGCTCCCGGCCTGTGCCCGAGCCTGCCCCCAGGAGCTGCCCCGCCCCCGGCTCACAATGGAGCCTGAGCCACGCCCCCAGGAGCTGCCCCGCCCCCGGGCTGTGTCAGAGCCTCGCCCCCAGGAGCTGCCCTCCCCCGGGCTGTGCCAGAGCCCCGCCCCCAGGAGCTGCCCCGCCCGCGGCTCCCAATGGAGCCAGAGCCCCGCCCCCAGGAGCTGCCCCACCCCCGGGCTGTGCCAGAGCCTTGCCCCCAGGAGCTGCCCCACCCCCGCTCACAATGGAGCCTGAGCCACGACCCCAGGAGCTGCCCCCGCCCCCAGGAGCTGCCCCGCCCCGAGCTGGGCCAGAGCCCCGCCCCCAGGAGCTGCCCCGCCCCCGGCTCACAATGGGGCCAGAGCCCCGCCCCCAGGAGCTGCCCCGCCCCTGGGTCACAATGGAGCCAGAGCCCCGCCCCCAGGAGCTGCCCCGCCCCCGGGCTGTGCCAGAGCCCTGCCCCCAGGAGCTGCCCCGCCTCTGGCTCACAATGGAGCCTGAGCCACGCCCCCAGGAGCTGCCCCGCCCCCCGGGCTGTGTCAGAGCCTCGCCCCCAGGAGCTGCCCCTCCCCCGGGCTGTGCCAGAGCCCCGCCCCCAGGAGCTGCCCCGCCCGCGGCTCCCAATGGAGCCAGAGCCCCGCCCCCAGGAGCTGCCCCACCCCCGGGCTGTGCCAGAGCCCCACCCCATGAGCTGCCCCGTCCCCGCTCTGTGCCACAGCCCCGCCCCCAGGAGCTCCCAGGAGCTGCCCTGCCCCCGGCTCACAATGGAGCCTGAGCCACGCCCCCAGGAGCTGCCCTGCTCCTGGCCTGTGCCAGAGCCCCGCCCCCAGGAGCTGCCCCGCCCCCAGGAGCAGCCCCGCACCCGGGCCGGGCTAGAGCCCTGCCCCCAGGAGCTGCCCCGCCCCGGGCTATGCCAGGAGCCCCACCACCAGGAGCTGCCACGTCCCCGCTCTGTGCCAGAGCCCCGCCCCCAGGAGCTGCCCCGCCCCCGGGCTGTGCCAGAGCCCCGCCTCCATGCGGTGCCCCGCACCAGGCTCACAATGGAGCCTGAGCCCCGCCCCCAGGAGCTGCCCCGCCCCCGGGCTATGCCAGAGCCCCACCCCCAGGAGCTGCCACGTCCCCGCTCAGTGCCAGAGCCCCGCCCCCAGGAGCTGCCCCGCCCCCGGGCTGTGCCAGAGCCCCGCCCCCATGCGGTGCCCCGCACCAGGCTCACAATGGAGCCTGAGCCCCGCCCCCAGGAGCTCCCCCGCACCCGGCCTGTGCCAGACCTCCGCCCCCAGGCGCTGCCCCGCCCCCGGTTCACAATGGAGCCAGACCCCCGCCCCCAGGAGCGGCCCCGCGCCTGGCTCACAATGGAGCCAGAGCCCGCCCCCAGGAGCTGCCCCGCCCCCGGGCTATGCCAGAGCCCCACCCCCAGGAGCTTCCACGTCCCTGCTCTGTGCCAGAGCCTCGCCCCCAGGAGATGCCCCACCCCCGGCTCCCAATGGCGCCAGAGCCCCGCCCCCAGGCGCTGCCCCGCCCCCGGGCTGTGCCAGAGCCCCCCCCCAGGAGCTGCCCCGTCCCCGCTCTGTGCCAGAGCCCCGCCCCCAAGAGCTGCCCCGCCCCCGGCTCCCAATGGAGCCACAGCCCCGCCCCCAGGAGCTGCCCCGCCCCTGGCTCACAATGGAGCCAGAGCACCGCCCCCAGGAGCTGCCCGCCCCCGCTTTGTGCCAGAGCCCCGCCCCCAGGAGCTGCCCCGCCCCCGTGCTATGCCAGAGCCCCGCCCCCAGGAGCTGCCCCTCCCCGCTTTGTGCCAGAGTCCCGCCCCCAGGCGCTGCGCCGCCCCCGGGCTGTGCCAGAGCCCCCCCCCCCAGGAGCTGCCCCGTCCCCGCTCTGTGCCAGAGCCCCGCCCCCAAGAGCTGCCCCGACCCCGGCTCCCATGGAGCCACAGCCCCGCCCCCAGGAGCTGCCCCGCCCCTGGCTCACAATGGAGCCAGAGCACCGCCCCCAGGAGCTGCCCCGCCCCGCTTTGTGCCAGAGCCCCGCCCCCAGGAGCTGCCCCGCCCCCGTGCTATGCCAGAGCCCCGCCCCCAGGAGCTGCCCCGCACCCGGGCCGGGCCAGAGCCCCGCCCCCAGGAGCTGCCCCGCCCCCGGGCTATGCCAGAGCCCCACCCCCAGGAGCTGCCACGTCCCCGCTCTGTGCCAGAGCCCCGCCCCCAGGAGCTGCCCCGCCCCCGGGCTGTGCCAGAGCCCCGCCCCCTGCTCTCAATGGAGCCTGAGCCCCGCCCCCAGGAGCTACCCCGCTCCCGGCCTGTGCCAGAGCCCCGCCCCCAGGCGCTGCCCCGCCACCGGCTCACAATGGAGCCAGACCCCCGCCCCCAGGAGCGGCCCCGCCCCTGGCTCACAATGGAGCCAGAGCCCCGCCGCCAGGAGCTGCCCCGCCCCGGGCTATGGCAGAGCCCCACCCCCAGGAGCTGCCACGTCCCCGCTCTGTGCCAGAGCCCCGCCCCCAAGAGCTGCCCCGCCCCCGGGCTGGGCCAGAGCCCCGCCCCCAGGAGATGCCCCGCCACCGTCTCCCAATGGCGCCAGAGCCCCGCCCCCAGGCGCTGCCCCGCCCCCGGGCTGGGCCAGAGCCCCCTCCCCAGGAGCTGCCCCGTCCCCGCTCTGTGCCAGAGCCCCGCCCCCAAGAGCTGCCCCGCCCCCGGCTCCCAATGGAGCCACAGCCCGCCCCCAGGAGCTGCCCCGCCCCCGGCTCACAATGGAGCCTGAGTCACGCCCCCAGGAGCTGCCCCGCCCCCAGCTCCCAATGGAGCCAGAGCCCCGCTCCCAGGAGCTGCCCCGCCCCCGGGCTGTGCCAGATCCCCGCCCCCAGGAGATGCCCCGACCCCGGCTCCCAATGGCGCCAGAGCCCCGCCCCTAGGCGCTGCCCCGTCCCCGCACTGTGCCAGAGCCCCGCCCCCAAGAGCTGCCCCGCCCCCGGCTCCCAAAGGAGCCAGAGCCCCGTCCCCAGGAGCTGCCCCGCCCCTGACTCACAATGGAGCCAGAGCACTGCCCCCAGGAGCTGCCCCGCCCCGGCTTTGTGCCAGAGCCCCGCCCCCAGGAGCTGCCCCGCCCCCGTGCTATGCCACAGCCCCGCCCCCAGGAGCTGCCCCGTCCCCGCTTTGTGCCAGAGCCCCGCCCCCAGGAGCTGCCCCGCCCCCGTGCTATGCCAGAGCCCCCACCCCCATGAGCTGCCCCGTCCCCGCTCTGTGCCAGAACCCCGCCCCCAGGAGCTGCCCCGCCCGCGGCTCCCAATGGAGCCAGAGCCATGGCCCCAGGAGCTGCCCCGCTCCCGGCCTGTGCCCGAGCCCTGCCCCCAGGAGCTGCCCCGCCCCCGGCTCACAATGGAGCCTGAGCCACGCCCCCAGGAGCTGCCCCGCCCCCGGGCTGTGTCAGAGCCTCGCCCCCAGGAGCTGCCCCTCCCCCGGGCTGTGCCAGAGCCCCGCCCCCAGGAGCTGCCCCACCCCCGGGCTGTGCCAGAGCCTTGCCCCCAGGAGCTGCCCCACCCCGGCTCACAATGGAGCCTGAGCCACGACCCCAGGAGCTGCCCCGCCCCCAGGAGCTGCCCCGCCCCCGGGCTGGGCCAGAGCCCCGCCCCCAGGAGCTGCCCCGCCCCCGGCTCACAATGGGGCCAGAGCCCCGCCCCCAGGAGCTGCCCCGCCCCTGGGTCACAATGGAGCCCAGAGCCCCGCCCCAGGAGCTGCCCCGCCCCCGGGCTGTGCCAGAGCCCTGCCCCCAGGAGCTGCCCCGCCTCCGGCTCACAATGGAGCCTGAGCCACGCCCCCAGGAGCTGCCCCGCCCCCGGGCTGTGTCAGAGCCTCGCCCCCAGGAGCTGCCCCTCCCCCGGGCTGTGCCAGAGCCCCGCCCCCAGGAGCTGCCCCGCCCGCGGCTCCCAATGGAGCCAGAGCCCCGCCCCCAGGAGCTGCCCCACCCCCGGCTGTGCCAGAGCCCCACCCCATGACCTGCCCCGTCCCCAGCTCTGTGCCACAGCCCCGCCCCCAGGAGCTGCCCTGCCCCCGGCTCACAATGGAGCCTGAGCCACGCCCCCAGGAGCTGCCCTGCTCCTGGCCTGTGCCAGAGCCCCGCCCCCAGGAGCTGCCCCGCCCCCAGGAGCAGCCGCACCCGGGCCGGGCCAGAGCCCTGCCCCCAGGAGCTGCCCCGCCCCCGGGCTATGCCAGAGCCCACCCCCAGGAGCTGCCACGTCCCCGCTCTGTGCCAGAGCCCCGCCCCCAGGAGCTGCCCCGCCCCCGGGCTGTGCCAGAGCCCCGCCCCCATGCGGTGCCCCGCACCAGGCTCACAATGGAGCCTGAGCCCCGCCCCCAGGAGCTGCCCCGCCCCCGGGCTATGCCAGAGCCCCACCCCCAGGAGCTGCCACGTCCCCGCTCTGTGCCAGAGCCCCGCCCCCCAGGAGCTGCCCCGCCCCCGGGCTGTGCCAGAGCCCCGCCCCCATGCGGTGCCCCGCACCAGGCTCACAATGGAGCCTGAGCCCCGCCCCCAGGAGCTCCCCCGCACCCGGCCTGTGCCAGACCTCCGCCCCCAGGAGCTGCCCCGCCCCCGGGCTGTGCCAGAGCCCTGCCCCCAGGAGCTGCCCCGCCCCCGGCTCCCAATGGAGACAGAGTCCCGCCCCCAGGACCTCTTTCCGCCCCCGGGCTGGGCCAGAGCCCCGCCCCCAGGAGATGCCCCGCCACCGTCTCCCAATGGCGCCAGAGCCCCGCCCCCAGGCGCTGCCCCGCCCCCGGGCTGTGCCAGAGCCCCCTCCCCAGGAGCTGCCCCGTCCCCGCTCTGTGCCAGAGCCCCGCCCCCAAGAGCTGCCCCGCCCCCGGCTCCCAATGGAGCCACAGCCCCGCCCCCAGGAGCTGCCCCGCCCCCGGCTCACAATGGAGCCTGAGTCACGCCCCCAGAGCTGCCCCGCCCCCAGCTCCCAATGGAGCCAGAGCCCCGCTCCCAGGAGCTGCCCCGCCCCCGGGCTGTGCCAGATCCCCGCCCCCAGGAGATGCCCCGACCCCGGCTCCCAATGGCGCCAGAGCCCCGCCCCTAGGCGCTGCCCCGTCCCCGCACTGTGCCAGAGCCCCGCCCCCAAGAGCTGCCCCGCCCCCGGCTCCCAAAGGAGCCAGAGCCCCGTCCCCAGGAGCTGCCCCGCCCCTGACTCACAATGGAGCCAGAGCACCGCCCCCAGAAGCTGCCCCGCCCCCGCTTTGTGCCAGAGCCCCGCCCCCAGGAGCTGCCCCGCCCCCGTGCTATGCCACAGCCCCGCCCCCAGGAGCTGCCCCGTCCCCGCTTTGTGCCAGAGCCCCGCCACCAGGAGCTGCCCCGCCCCCGTGCTATGCCAGAGCCCCACCCCCATGAGCTGCCCCGTCCCCGCTCTGTGCCAGAACCCCGCCCCCAGGAGCTGCCCCGCCCGCGGCTCCCAATGGAGCCAGAGCCACGCCCCCAGGAGCTGCCCCGCTCCCGGCCTGTGCCCGAGCCCTGCCCCCAGGAGCTGCCCCGCCCCCGGCTCACAATGGAGCCTGAGCCACGCCCCCAGGAGCTGCCCCGCCCCCGGGCTGTGTCAGAGCCTCGCCCCCAGGAGCTGCCCTCCCCCGGGCTGTGCCAGAGCCCCGCCCCCAGGAGCTGCCCCGCCCGCGGCTCCCAATGGAGCCAGAGCCCCGCCCCCAGGAGCTGCCCCACCCCCGGGCTGTGCCCAGAGCCTTGCCCCCAGGAGCTGCCCCACCCCCGGCTCACAATGGAGCCTGAGCCACGACCCCAGGAGCTGCCCCGCCCCCAGGAGCTGCCCCGCCCCCGAGCTGGGCCAGAGCCCCGCCCCCCAGGAGCTGCCCCGCCCCCGGCTCACAATGGGGCCAGAGCCCCGCCCCCAGGAGCTGCCCCGCCCCTGGGTCACAATGGAGCCAGAGCCCCGCCCCCAGGAGCTGCCCCGCCCCGGGCTGTGCCAGAGCCCTGCCCCCAGGAGCTGCCCCGCCTCTGGCTCACAATGGAGCCTGAGCCACGCCCCCAGGAGCTGCCCCGCCCCCGGGCTGTGTCAGAGCCTCGCCCCCAGGAGCTGCCCCTCCCCCGGGCTGTGCCAGAGCCCCGCCCCCAGGAGCTGCCCCGCCCGCGGCTCCCAATGGAGCCAGAGCCCCGCCCCCAGGAGCTGCCCCACCCCCGGGCTGTGCCAGAGCCCCACCCCATGAGCTGCCCCGTCCCCGCTCTGTGCCACAGCCCCGCCCCCAGGAGCTGCCCTGCCCCCGGCTCACAATGGAGCCTGAGCCACGCCCCCAGGAGCTGCCCTGCTCCTGGCCTGTGCCAGAGCCCCGCCCCCAGGAGCTGCCCCGCCCCCAGGAGCAGCCCCGCACCCGGGCCGGGCTAGAGCCCTGCCCCCAGGAGCTGCCCCGCCCCCGGGCTATGCCAGAGCCCCACCACCAGGAGCTGCCACGTCCCCGCTCTGTGCCAGAGCCCCGCCCCCAGGAGCTGCCCCGCCCCCGGGCTGTGCCAGAGCCCCGCCTCCATGCGGTGCCCCGCACCAGGCTCACAATGGAGCCTGAGCCCCGCCCCCAGGAGCTGCCCCGCCCCCGGGCTATGCCAGAGCCCCACCCCCAGGAGCTGCCACGTCCCCGCTCAGTGCCAGAGCCCCGCCCCCAGGAGCTGCCCCGCCCCCGGGCTGTGCCAGAGCCCCGCCCCCATGCGGTGCCCCGCACCAGGCTCACAATGGAGCCTGAGCCCCGCCACCCAGGAGCTCCCCCGCACCCGGCCTGTGCCAGACCTCCGCCCCAGGCGCTGCCCCGCCCCCCGGTTCACAATGGAGCCAGACCCCCGCCCCCAGGAGCGGCCCCGCGCCTGGCTCACAATGGAGCCAGAGCCCCGCCCCCAGGAGCTGCCCCGCCCCCGGGCTATGCCAGAGCCCCACCCCCAGGAGCTTCCACGTCCCTGCTCTGTGCCAGAGCCTCGCCCCCAGGAGATGCCCCACCCCCGGCTCCCAATGGCGCCAGAGCCCCGCCCCCAGGCGCTGCCCCGCCCCCGGGCTGTGCCAGAGCCCCCCCCCGAGGAGCTGCCCCGTCCCCGCTCTGTGCCAGAGCCCCGCCCCCAAGAGCTGCCCCGCCCCCGGCTCCCAATGGAGCCACAGCCCCGCCCCCAGGAGCTGCCCCGCCCCTGGCTCACAATGGAGCCAGAGCACCGCCCCCAGGAGCTGCCCGCCCCCGCTTTGTGCCAGAGCCCCGCCCCCAGGAGCTGCCCCGCCCCCGTGCTATGCCAGAGCCCCCGCCCCCAGGAGCTGCCCCTCCCCGCTTTGTGCCAGAGTCCCGCCCCCAGGCGCTGCGCCGCCCCCGGGCTGTGCCAGAGCCCCCCCCCCAGGAGCTGCCCCGTCCCCGCTCTGTGCCAGAGCCCCGCCCCCAAGAGCTGCCCCGACCCCGGCTCCCAATGGAGCCACAGCCCCGCCCCCAGGAGCTGCCCCGCCCCTGGCTCACAATGGAGCCAGAGCACCGCCCCCAGGAGCTGCCCCGCCCGCTTTGTGCCAGAGCCCCGCCCCCAGGAGCTGCCCCGCCCCCGTGCTATGCCAGAGCCCCGCCCCCAGGAGCTGCCCCGCACCCGGGCCGGGCCAGAGCCCCGCCCCCAGGAGCTGCCCCGCCCCCGGGCTATGCCAGAGCCCCACCCCCAGGAGCTGCCACGTCCCCGCTCTGTGCCAGAGCCCGCCCCCAGGAGCTGCCCCGCCCCCGGGCTGTGCCAGAGCCCCGCCCCCTGCTCTCAATGGAGCCTGAGCCCCGCCCCCAGGAGCTACCTCGCTCCCGGCCTGTGCCAGAGCCCCGCCCCCAGGCGCTGCCCCGCCACCGGCTCACAATGGAGCCAGACCCCCGCCCCCAGGAGCGGCCCCGCCCCTGGCTCACAATGGAGCCAGAGCCCCGCCGCCAGGAGCTGCCCCGCCCCCGGGCTATGGCAGAGCCCCACCCCCAGGAGCTGCCACGTCCCCGCTCTGTGCCAGAGCCCCGCCCCCAAGAGCTGCCCCGCCCCCGGGCTGTGCCAGAGCCCCACCCCCAGGAGCTGCCACGTCCCCGCTCTGTGCCAGAGCCCCGCCCCCAGGAGCTGCCCCGCCCCCGGGCTGTGCCAGAGCCCCACCCCCATACGGTGCCCCGCCCCCGGCTCACAATGGAGCCTGAGCCCCGCCCCCAGGAGCTGCCCCGCTCCCGGCCTTGTGCCAGAGCCCCGCCCCCAGGCGCTGTCCCGCCCCCGGCTCACAATGGAGCCAGACCTCCGCCCCCAGGAGCGGCCCCGCCCTGGCTCACAATGGAGCCAGAGCCCCGCCCCCAGGAGCTGCCCCGCCCCCGGGCTATGCCAGAGCCCCACCCCCAGGAGCTGCCACGTCCCCGCTCTGTGCCAGAGCCCCGGCCCCAGGAGCTGCCCCGCCCCCGGGCTATGCCAGAGCCCCGCCCGCAGGAGCTGCCCCGTCCCCGCTCTGTGCCAGAGCCCCGCCCCAAGGAGCTGCCCCGCCCCCGGGCTGCACCAGAGCCCCGCCCCCAGGAGATGCCCCGCCCCCGGCTGCCAATGGAGCCAGAGCCCCACCCCAGGAGCTCTTCCGCCCCTGGGCTGGGCCAGAGCCCCGCCCCCAGGAGATGCCCCGCCCCCCGGCTCCCAAAGGCGCCAGAGCCCCGCCCCCACGCGCTGCCCCGTCCCCGCTCTGTGCCAGAGCCCCGCCCCCAAGATCTGCCCCGCCCCCGGCTTCCAATGGAGCCAGAGCCCCGCCCCCAGGAGCTGCCCCGCCCCTGACTCACAATGGAGCCAGAGCACCGCCCCCAGGAGCTACCCCCGTCCCCGCTCTGTGCCAGAGTCCCGCCCCCAGGAGCTTCCCCGCCCCCGGGCTACGCCAGAGCCCCGCCCGCAGGAGCTGCCCCGCCCCGCTTTGTGCCAGAGCCCCGCCCCCAGGAGCTGCCCCGCCCCCGGGCTGTGCCAGAGCCCTGCCCCGAGGAGCTGCCCCGCCCCCGGCTCACAATGGAGCCTGAGCCACGTCCCCAGGAGCTGCCCCGCACCCCGGGCTGTGCCAGAGCCCTGCCCCCAGGAGCTGCCCCGCCCCCGGCTCACAATGGAGCCTGAGCCACGCCCCCAGGAGCTGCCCCACCCCCGGGCTGTGCCAGAGCCCCGCCCCCAGGCGCTGCCACGCCCCCGGCTCACAATGGAGCCTGAGCCACGACCCCAGGAGCTGCACCGCCCACGGCTCCCAATGGAGCCAGAGCCCCGCCCCCAGGAGCTGCCCCACCCCCGGGCTGTGCCAGAGCTACGCCCCCAGGAGCTGCCCCGCCCCCAGGAGCTGCCCCGCCCCCGGCTCCCATTGGAGCCAGAGCCCCGCCCCCAGGAGATGCCCCGCCCCCGGCTCCCAATAGAGCCAGAGCCCCGCCACCAGGAGCTGCCCTGCCCTCGGGCTGTGCCAGAGCCCCGCCCCCAGGAGCTGCCACGCCCCCGGCTCCCCATGGAGCCAGAGTCCCACCCCCAGGAGCTGACCCGCCCCCGGCTCACAATGGAGCCAGAGCACCGCCCCCGGGCTGTGCCAGAGCCCTGCTCCCAGGAGCTGCCCCGCCCCTGGCTCACAATGGAGCCAGAGCCCCGCCCCCAGGAGCTGCCCCGCCCATGGCTCACAATGGAGCCAGAGCACCGCCCCCGGGCTGTGCCAGAGCCCCGCCCCCAGGAGCTGCCCCGCCCCCGGCTCCCAATGGAGCCAGAGCCCCGCTCCCAGGAGCTGCCCCACCCGCGGGCTGTGCCAGAGCCCCGCCCCAGGAGATGCCCCGCCCCCGGCTCCCAATGGAGCCAGAGCCCCGCCCCCAGGACCTACTCCGCCCCGGGGGCTGGGCCAGAGCCCCGCCCCCAGGAGATGCCCCGCCCCCGGCTCCCAATGGAGCCAGAGCACCGCCCCAGGCACTGCCCCGCCCCCGGGCTTTGCCAGAGCCCCGCCCCCAGGAGCTGCCCCGTCCCCGATCTGTGCCAGAGCCCCGCCCCCAAGAGCTGCCCCGCCCCCGGCTCCCAATGGAGCCAGAGCCCCACCCCCAGGAGCTGCCCCGCCCCCGGCTCCCAATGGAGCCAGAGCCCCGCCCCCAGGAGCTGCCCCGCCCCCGGCTCCGAATGGAGCCAGAGCCCCGCCCCCAGGAGCTGCCCCGCCCCCGGGCTGTGCCAGAGCCCCGACCTCAGGCGCTGCCCCGCCCCCGGCTCACAATGGAGCCAGAGCCCCGCCCCAGGAGATGCCCCGCCCCCGGGCTGTGCCACAGCCCCGACCCCAGGCGCTGCCCCACCCCCGGCTCACAATGGAGCCAGAGCCCCGCCCCCAGGAGATGCCCCGCCCCCGGGCTCACAATGGAGCCAGAGCACCGCCCCCAGGAGCTGCCCTGCCCCCGGGCTGACCCAGAGCCCCGCCCCCAGGAGCTGCCCCGCCCCCGGCTCACAATGGAGCCAGAAACCCGCCCCCAGGAGCTGCCCCGCCCCTGGCTCACAATGGAGCCAGAGCACCGCCCCCAGGAGATGCCCCGCCCCGGCTCAAAATGGGGCTAGAGCCCCGCCCCCAGATGCTGCTCCGCCCCCAGGCTGGGCCAGAGCCCCGCCCCCAGGAGCTGCCCCGCTCCCGCTCTGTGCCAGAGCCCCGCCCCCAGGAGCTGCCCCGCCCCCGGGCTGTGCCGGAGCCCCGCCCCCAGGAGCTGCCCCGTCCCGCTCTGTGCCAGAGCCCCGCCCCCAGCAGCTGCCCCGGCCCCGGCTCCCAATGGAGCCAGAGTCCCGCCCCCAGGAGCTGCCCCGCCCCCGGCTCCCAATGGAGCCACAGCCCCGCCCCCAGGCGCTGCCCCGCCCCCGGGCTGTGCCAGAGCCCCGCCCCCAGGCGCTGCCCCGCCCCCGGGCTGGGCCAGAGCCCCGCCCCCAGGAGCTGCCCCACCCCAGGGCTGTGCCAGAGCTGCGCCCCTAGGCGCTGCCCCGCCCCCGGCTCACAATGGAGCCAGAGCACCGCCCCCAGGAGATGCCCCGCCCCCGGGTTGTGCCAGAGCCCCGCCCCCAGGAGCTACCCCGCCCCCCGCTCAAAATGGGGCTAGAGCCCCGCCCCCAGACGCTCCCCCGCCCCCGGGCTGGGCCAGAGCCCCGCCCCCATGCGCTGCCCCGCCCCCGGCTCCCAATGGAGCCAGAGCCCCGCCCCCAGGAGCTGCCCCGCCCCCAGGCTCTGGCCTGTGTTCTCCAGGCTCCCTGGCACTAGCACTGAGCATGCCGCAGTAACAGCTGCTTGAACCTCTCCCTGTCCTGGGCTGAGGAGGGCGGAAGCGGCTCCCGAGGCAGGCTGGGAGATGTAGTTCCTGGCGCTCCTGGAGCGGAAGTGACGTAGCGAACGCGCGCGGGGCTCTGTGTGGCTCGTGCGCGGCCTTGGCGCCTCACCCGGAGCCGTTGAAGCGGTTTGTGTCTCCCGGCTCTGGGCATGCGCAGATCGGGGGTGGGGGGAGACGAGCAGGTGCCCCCCGAGGGGGGGCTGAGACCCCCTCGGATTTACCGCTGCCGCCGGCCCTGGGGCCCCCCCGCCCCCTTTCTCCCCAGAAAGCCACGAGCCGCACCCAGGGTGCCCCCCTCCCCCCACAACCCCTGAGCAGGTCTCTGCCCCTCCCCCCCGCACCCCATTGTCTCCCCCGCCCCCCATGGGCGGCTCTCACTGTGGGGGGGGTCGGAGGGGTTCTGGGGCCCCTGGCTGGGGGTCTGGGCCCTGGGCGGGTCTGGGGCTCCTGGCTGGGGGTCTGGGCTCTGGGGGCGGTCTGGGGCTCCTGGCTAGGGGTCTGGGCTCTGGGGGGGGTCTGGGGCCCCTGGCTGGAGTCTGGGCTCTGGGGGGGGTCTGGGGCCCCTGGCTGGGGGTCTAGGCTCTGGGGGTGTCTGGGGCCCCTGGCTGGAGTCTGGGCTCTGGGGGGGGTCTGGGGCCCCTGGCTGGGGGTCTGGGCTTTGGGGGAGGCGAGCGAGGCAGACAGGGTCTGGCCTCCCTGCCCCGGTTGGAGCTGCGGGGCGAAATGCAGGGAGCCCCAGGCTGGGGTCTAAGCTCCCTGCCCCCCGGAAGGACCCGACTGAGGGGTCCTGGATGTACTGGCAAGCTCTGGTTGGACTGTGTTCCCGGCATCTCTAATAAACCTTCTGTTCTACTGGCTGGCTGAGACTCCCAGTGAATCCGGGGAAGAGGGGTGCAGGGCCGGACTAGCCTATACTCCGTGACACCGTGACACCAGGTTTCAGGAAGAATGAGTCCAGAGCGCTGTGGGAGAGACCGTTGTGGGGCAGAGCGAACCCCCTTCCCCCCTCCCGCACCCCCAGATCTAGGACAAGGACTCGGGGGATGAATTTTCCCAATGGAACTGGACGTTTCCGCAGTTTTCCAGAGGGGAGAAAAGCAGAATCGGTGTCAGTGTGAGGGGGAGGGGCTGTGAGGGGAGGGTCCATGGAGGTGTCAGTGTGAGGGGGAGGGGCTGTGAGGGGGAGGGTCCATGGGGGTGTCAGTGTGAGGGGGAGGGGCTGTGAGGGGAGGGTCCATGGGGGTGTCAGTGTGAGGGGGAGGGGCTGTGAGGGGGAGGGTCCATGGGGGTGTCGGTGTGAGGGGGAGGGGCTGTGAGCGGGAGGGTCCATGGGGTGTCAGTGTGAGGGGGAGGGGCTGTGAGGGGGAGGGTCCATAGGGGTGTCAGTGTGAGGGGGAGGGGCTGTGACGGGGAGGGTCCATGGGGGTGTCAGTGTGAGGGGCTGTGAGGAGCTGTGAGGGGAGGGTCCATGGGGGTGTCAGTGTGAGGGGAGAGGGTGTGGGGGGGAGGGCTATGAAGTGTCTCTGTGAGGGGAGGGGCTGTGAGGGGAGGGTCCATGGGGGTGTCAGTGTGAGGGGGAGGGGCTGTGAGGGGAGGGTCCATGGGGGTGTCTCTGTGAGGGGAGGGGCTGTGAGGGGGAGGGTCCATGGGGGTGTCAGTGTGAGGGGGAGGTGCTGTGAGGGGGAGGGTCCATGGGGGTGTCAGAGTGAGGGGCTGGGCTCCCCAGTCACTGCTCTGCCGATGCCCCTGTCACAGAGTCCCCGGGCGATGCTCTGGAACTGCTCCCTACGAAGCCAGTCAGGACTCTGGAGGAGCCTCCTCGCTGAGCCGACTGTCTCCAGGGCAAGAAGCTTCCCCAGCTTCCACCTTCCTGGGTCTGACCCCGGAGCATTCAGCATCCCCTTGTTCACCCAGCGGGGCTCGTGGGGAAGCCAGAGGGCCCTGCCCCCCAACTCCGCCGTCAGACGTGACTCTCAGCCGGCCAGTGAAACAGGAGGTTTATTAGATGACAGGAACAGGGTCTAAACCAGAGCTTGTAGGTACAGAGAACAGGACCCCTCAGTCAGGTCCATCTTGGGGGGTGGGGAGGCCAGAGGTCCGTCTGGACCTCCCTCCATGTGCCCAGCCAGCTCCAAACTCTCCAGCCCCACCTCTGCCTTTGTCTCCTTCCTGGGCCAGGAGATCACCTGATCCCTTTGTTCCCCAACCCCTTCAGCCGGCACCTTTGCAGGGAAGGGGCCCAGGCCAGCAGTTGCCAGGAGACAGGGTGTCGGCCATTCTGTGTCATCACACTGGCCCTCTAGGGCTTTGCAACAATCACACCCCTTATCCCACCACCTAGAGACTTAAGAAATGCAGAGGGGAAACTGAGGCACAGGGGAAACTGAGGCACCCACTCAGTATTCAGAGGAAACATTAGGAACAGTCCCACTTCGTTACACCCTCCCTGAATGTTGGTTTAAATCACTTGGTGGTGGCAGCATACCGTTCAAGGACAAAAGGGATTTGTGCTTTGAGGAAGTTTTTATCCTAAACTGGTAAAAATAAGCTTTGGGGGTCTTTCATGCAGGTGCCCATGACTGTACCCCAGAGTTCAGAATGGGGAGGGAACCCCTGACAACCTCCTTCCTCGGGCTGTAGCTGAAGCCAGAGCAGCCAAGAAGAGGCTCCAGCCCTGAAGAAAGCCAGACGTTCAGTACAAAGGGGAAAGTGCACAAAGCACAACCGCAAAGGGACTTGAACTCTCAATTTTCTGATCCGAAGTCAGACGCCTCATCCATTAGGCCACGTGGTCATATGGGGAAAGTCTCTCCAAGCACATCTTTAGAGAAGACGGACACTGTGTTTCTCGGGTCATCTACGGAGGGGCCAGAGACACTCTGGGCACAAGGAGCCGAGTTCCCAGCAAGATGTGAGTCCGTTCCTCCCAACTGGATGGGGTTCTTGTTCTTCTGCACATTGTCGCCCATGGAGACCAAGGACCTGCAAATGTGATTTCATATTATAGCTTTGTTTAATTGATGAAAACATAAACTAGACACTTGGAGGATTAGAACTGATTTCAGCCGAGGGACGTGTTTGCTAGGTTTTTATGCATTTGCACAGGGAAATGTTGAGTGTTTTCACTCATCCCCATTCAGCGGAACAGAATGGAAATAGATTTGTAATTATTTTTGTTCAAGGAACAGGCTTGCAAGGGGGCACTTGATTTGAACCAAGGACCACGTGGAGCTGTAGTCAAACACTCTACCACTGAGCTATACCCCCAAAGTGTTCTGCAGCAGGGGAGGGTCTCTGGCAGTGTGTGTGTCGCTGACAGATTGGAGTGATGCTGAAACAGGACAGAGTACAGATGGCATTGTGGGAGTGGCATGAACCGTATCTCTTCATTTCCCCTTCTAATAACTGAGGGGACAGAAACCCTTACCCAGCGAGGTCACATTCCCATAGTTCTCCTGCATGACGGCTCTGTAGAGGGCTCTCTGAGCGGGGTCCAGCAGAGCCCCCTCTTCCCTGGTGAAATACACAGCCACCTCCTCGAAGGTCACCGGCCCCTGAAAGAACAAGAGTCCAACACTCAGGATCTGCTGCCCCACTCACAGCCCCGCTATTC
Source organism: Chelydra serpentina (assembly GCA_037349315.1). Lineage (NCBI taxonomy): Eukaryota > Metazoa > Chordata > Testudines > Chelydridae > Chelydra > Chelydra serpentina. The sequence goes on from JBAIAC010000696.1 coordinate 20,279, forward strand.
CTGTGGTAGAGGGAGCCAAGCGGAAGCTCTGGGTGGCTCAGAGTCAACAGAGTCCCACTCCCACCCCGCTCAGAGCATCCAGGAAATACCAGGGTGAGGGGACGAAGAGAGAGCCCCTTGTCTCTCCCAGCAGATCCATCACACACCTACTAGCCACAGACTGATACAGGAGATGGAGCCCCTAGCAGGGTCCAGGGAGAGATCTCTGGTAGGAAGCCCAACACCCTCCTCATTGTGAGGAGCTGGATATGAAGGGAGGGGAATCTCCCCTAAGCCTCACTGGTGGGTGCCTGTGACGAAGTAGGGAGCGGGGTAGGTTTGACCTGGGAGTGTTGTGGGGGAGGTTCACTGGGACTGGCTGCATTGGGGATGGGAGACTTCCCCTGAAGGAAGATACCTGAGGCTGTAACATGAGCCAGAAGGGGGGTTGGGAGAGGTGACACCTTTGCCTGGAAAAATGGACAAAGCCTAGAAAAGAAGCCGGGGGAGGGGAAAAGAGCCTGTTCAAGGGTTTGGTCTGGTTGGTTAAAGTTTAAAGCTGGTTGTTAAAACGCAGGGAGCCCCAAGGCTGGGGTCTAAGCTCCCTGGCCCCAAAAGGGCCCGACTAAGGGGTCCTGTTTGTACCCACAAGCTCTGTTTGAACTGTGTTCCTGGCGTCCTTAATAAACCTTCTGTTCTGCTGGCTGGCTAAGTGTCACAGTAAATCCCACGAAAAGGGGTACAGGGCTCTAACTCCCCCACACTCCGTGACAGTGCCCCCTTCATATCTCAGAGGAGCTGTTGGGGGGAGGGAGAGCTCAGTGGTTTGAGCATTGGCCTGCTGAACCCAGGGTTGTGAGTTCAATCCTTGAGGGGGCCATTTAGGGATCTGGGGCAAAAATTGGGGATTGGTCCTGCTTTGAGCAGGGGGTTGGACTAGATGACCTTCTAAGGTCCCTTCCAACCCTGATATTCTATGATTAGGCTCCAGCACTGGGAGTCTGGTCAGTTTTCTTAGGCCCATGTTGGTGGGTTATTTCCTGTTTCACAAATCAGAGCATTTCGACCTCGGAACCTCATGGGTCCGCTTATTAAACATCTCCCAGCAGGTTTGCCGCATCCTGTCCCCCTCCCTTTCTCCACCCTGTGCATTTCCTGCCCCGCGCCAACCTCCAAACCAGACTGTGCAAACCTTCCCATCTCCGGTGTATTTGCTGTCCCTCTTCCTTCCGCAGGAACCCAGCAGCAACCGCCCCCCCCCCGATGATACCTACCTGAGCTGGTTCCTCTGCAGCCATTTCCCTTCCGTGTCCCATGGGAGGACGGGATGAACTGGAGCGAAACAGGGACGTCATTCTGCAGCCTGGGTGGGTGAGAAGGGTAATTGTGGGGGTTTCAGAACAGACTTTAGTTTATTTCACAGCATGATTCGCCCAGACCCTTTCCCTGGAGACAGACATTCTAGATTCTGTGATGCTGGGAAAATGCTTCATCTCTTTATTACAGTGTAGACCTGGCTCCTCCTGCCAGGCTAAGCCAACAGAGAGATGTTCAACCTCCCTTCTCCCTCCCTCCACCCCGTAACAAAGTGTCTGAACACAAGGCTAGAAAAGAGCAGAACCAAAGGAGTCACTGTGGGGGATTCCCTCGGACACTGACCCCACGGCAGCCACACCCAGCAGGAGGAACATGGAGTCAGGAACTGGCTTTTCCTCTGTCTGATCCTTTTCTTGTTCACTGGAAAGTGATTCTGCCCAGGGATGCTGCAATACGTGTGTCTGGTGGATTAGAGAGCTGGAAATCTCTCTCCCCCTCATTTCTACCACTGCCCCTTTCAGTCTCCCCTTCCCCTGTCCTCTCTCCCTGCCCCTCTCCGGCTGGGAAAGTCCCATGCCTGGGTTCTTTGCTCTCCCATCGATGGATTTTCTCCTGGCAATTGCTAATGGGAGGAGAAATGAGGAGGGGCTGTTTGTGCAGAGTCACTTGCTTGCCAGTCCCCAGCACTTTCCCTGAGGTCTTTCAGTTACCTGCAGTCTGTGGCTCAGAATTTAGTTAACAGGGCCCAGGGCTGCCCTATGGGGCTAGTACCAGCTGGAGAAAGTCATCACCTGGGCTGGGCAGAGAAGAAGCTTCAATGAAGGTCACTTCCGAGCACAGAACCCCGACCGGGTCACGATGGAGGCTGCAGCATCTGACCCAGGAAGCTGAACCCCAATATCCTGAGCAGAGAGGGACAGGGCGTTGGAGCAGCCTTCCCTCCTTGAGCTCTCTGGGGAGAGCAGCTAATGAGAGCCCCTCCTCACAGGGGGAATTGCTGATCTCATTTGCCCCACTGTCCATCTAGAGTCACTCCTCGTCTTTCCATGCAGTGACTCTGGATAAACAATGGTCTCAGTGAAACCAGATTTCAGAAAGAATGAGTCCAGAGTGCTGTGGAAGAAACCATTGTGTGGCAATGCTAACCCCCTTCCCCCCCTCCCGCACCCCCAGATCGAGAACAAGGGCTGGGGGCACGAATTTTCCCAACGGAACCAGAACTTCCTGCAGTTTTCAAAAGAGAAGAAAAGCAAAATCTGCGATTTCACACGAAGAGTGTTTGGTAAGTAGATAGAAAGTTATCACAGTGACTGGAGGTGGCCGGGGAATGCCGGGCAGTGCTTGGAGCCAGGACATTGGCACACGTAGATCAGAGAGAAGGACCATGGTTAGTAGCACTCCCCATAGCCCCCAGCCAGGGTCCACCAGATAATCCCTGGGACTCGGCCCCCAGAATCCCTGGCCAGGAACCCCAGATACCCCTCAAAGCCCCACCGGCCCGGGAATCCCCACCAGACCATCACTGCCAGGTTGGGAATCCCAAAGGGTTCCCCCCAAGAAGAGCCCCCAGCAGCTAGGGACACCCCCCCAACAGACCGCCCCCTGGGAACTCAGTCCCTCACTGCCTACCTGGGATTCTCCCACTGCCTTCCTAGGACCTCCGCCTGCCCTCCAGTAGGATCTGCCCTGCCATTTGCCTGGGATCCCCTGATGCTTTACAGTGGGACCCCTCACGCTGCTTGCCCGGCATCCCCTGACCTAGCGCCAGAGATCCACCCCCCGCCCCGCTCTGTGCACTGGGCATGGCAACGATCCCAGGAGCCAGCGGGGGAAGCCCAAACAGAGCCCTTGGAACAGCACCAGGCACCCTCTAGCGCCCTGTCCCGGCACCCCAAGAGATGTGCACCCCGCTGTTCTGCAGCCACCAGGCCCCCAGCGATACCCACCTCCAGGCCCCATCGCCTCAGGGCTGGGCACATCAGAACCACCCCCCGAAACCCCAAATCTCCAGAGCCACCAACCTGACTAGGGTGCCCCCTGCCCAGTCACCCACACACCTCCCCCCACCACAATGCCCCTTCAGCTCCAGCTGCAATCTCCCCACACAGGCGACACCCCTTGCCCCCAGCAACAGTGTTACCCCACAGTGTGTGATAAGTGGGTTACCAGTTATCACCGCCCCCTGCTGGCCTGACACAGGCAGAGGGAGCCCTGGGGGACGCTTCTTTAAACAGGAGACTGGAAGGCCTGGAGGCCCAAAACAGGTAAGAAATGTCCATGGCCTGTCACTAGCAAATAATGGCCACCATGGATCCACCCCAGAGGTGGCTGCATCTTAGCACTGCGGGAAGCAACCCCTCATGGAGGCGATTTGTCGTGGGGTTTGCGATACTTCTGGACCCACGCTGCCCTCAGAGTGACCTCCTCATCCTGTGCCAGACGGAGAAAAGAAAAAGGTCCAGCCAACTCTCCTGTTACCAGGTGTGGGCCATTTATCCCCAAACAGGGGGGGGGGGGCTCTGGGTTTGATGTGTATTAAATAGGTGGCTGGTCTCTTTCATTGGCAAACAGTTTAACAGAGAGAAAGGGGGGGAAGAAATGATTCTGAAAGGAGAGAGACGAGAAAGGTGATCACTGCAAAATTTAACCCCCTGCAACATCCAAGATGGAGAACGACTCAGAGCAACAGGTTCCCTCCAAGGAAGGAGAATTTGCTGGGATTTAGAAACATGGGGAACAGCCCCAAACACAAAAGGATTTGTAATTGACATTTGATAATGAGGTTGAAAGAAAGAAATCCTGAGATTTGAGATCAGGGTGGAAATCTGAGGGATTTTGGATCCATTTTTGCAAATTATAGACAGGAAAGGGGATAATGCGAGGGATTTTATATCAGTGGTTGATATGAGGTAAAATCTGAGTGTTTCACATCAATATTTGATAAATGAAGAGAGAGGAAATAGGCAACATTTTATATCCATATTTATATTAAAGAATCTGAGAAGAAGTAAATCTGATTGTTTTAGTATTTTATAATGAGAGCGACAGGGGAAAATCTCAGGGCATATTCACTTAGAACTAGCCAAGTAGAGAGAAGTGGGGCAAGTGTTTAGGGTATTTTATACCAATCTTTGAGATTTGCAGATATGAGAAAACGTGACACAAACTATGCAATTGATAACACGAGAGAAAAACACCAAGATCGGGGGGGATTTCATGTTGCAATGAAATAACTAGAGGGAAAGGGGGGGCTGTGACTGGATTTTACGGGACTGTCCAACACATGAACACAAAGTGCCGCCCCCCCCCAGTCACAGGGCAGCGGGGAGCCCTTTGGGGAGCTGCTCTGGGGGGGGGGGGGGGCTGGAGGGACCCTGGCCCAGGGGAGGGGGCAGCAATGGGGGATGGGCTGGTGGGGCAGTTTGGGGGCAGCAGGTGGGCTGGGGACACTGGGGTCCGGGCAGTGCCCATGGGGGGCACGTGCTCCCCCCTTCCCCGCCCGGGCAGAGTTCGGGCACCTCGGCCCAGCCCCAGGCCGGGGCAGCAACTTCCCCCCCCCCCCGGACAAGGGCGGGAAAATGCCCCCCCCCGGGGAGACGGGAAATGGCCATTGCCACTGCAGGAGAGAAGGTTTCAATGGACAAGAGACACAGGGAGGTTTTGCTGTTCATGGATCTGTGCAAAGGAAATTGTGTCCCTGTGTGAAGCTGAGGGGGGAATGAAACACCCACACGGTGGCACAAGGCCCTAAGGAATGAGGGTGAAGGAATCAGGCTGAGAAAGGATTGAAACGGGCTCACCTGGGATTGAAATGACGTTTGTTTCTGTCCTGTAGCTAGTGAGAAATGTGACATTCATTCAGATGCGGGGTTGCGGCTCCGTTAGCTCTTTGTAGAAACTGGAACTTGACTCCCAGGAAAGGCGAGAGGGAAAGTCTGGAGCTGCCTTTAGTCCCTGTCTGGGGGACTTTAGTCCCAGGGGCTGCAGCAGGGCACAGAGCTTCTCTGGTCTCAGGGCCGCAGCGGAGCGGGGAGGGGTAAAGGAGTGAGCAGGGTGGGGCGGTGGGGGAAGGGGAGAAGCAGAGGTGACGTAGTGGATGGGGCCACGGGGGGAAGGGGTGAAGAGGGTGGGGCCAGAGGCTGAAGGGGGGGCACAGTTCCAGTGCCAGGGCCCCCACACTTGTTCTCCCTTTCCCTGTGCTTTGGCATCACTAGCCCCTGCTGAGCGAGTAGGGGTCAGTTTAGAGCAGAGGTCCCCAAAATGTGGGGCATGACTCCTAGGGATGCAACAGAGGAACTTTCTGGGGCACCTCAGGCCCTGAGCCAGCCCCCCTCGAGCAAGCCCCACTCCGCCCCACTCTGCCCCAGCCTCAGCCTGGGCCCCTGGCTCCTGGCCCAGCCTCGTCCCCCTTACCCCGTCTGCTCCCCTCTCCCTAGGAAGCTGCCGGAATCTGTGGGCTCATTTAGTTTACGCCGAGGGTTGAGTCCTGCTTTGTGCACCGTCTCTGAGACTGAAAATCCTAAACCACCCTATGAAATAACGAATGCAGCAGGACGTGTTATGGTCCCTGCCCCAAAAAAGTCTCCAGTAGGTGCCAAAGCAGGTCAGGCAGGTGAGTGTTAGAGTGAAGATCTAGAGATTACTGGTTCAATTCCAGGCTCCAGGATGCCCCTTTGGCGCAGGGGTGGCAGGTTTTCTGGAAGCGCAGCAGTGGCTTTACCTGCCACGAGTCCCTTATTTCACACTCCCCAGCAGGGAAAAGCAGCGTGGGCTGGTGTACACAGTTGGCCCATGTGAGCTTTCTGTCTTCTCTTGCTCTTTCTCAGGAAGGGGAAGAGAAAGAAGCTCCCCTTCAAGCAGGAGTCACAAGAGCGATGTAAGGATGACTTCCTGAGACCCTGCTCCAGACCTTTGCTCTACCAGCCGACCCATCGAAGGGCTGACACCACTTTCTCCAGCTTCGCCACCCGGTATGAGAGAGAGATGCTGTGTGCATTACCCCACGTGGCCACCCAGTGTCACTGTTGATCTCTGAGCGAGATGCTGTGTGCATTACCCCACGTGGCCACCCGGTGTCTCTGCTGCTCTCTGAGAGAGACGCTGTGTGCATTACCCCACGTGGCCACCCGGTGTCACTGTTGCTCTCTGAGGGAGACGCTGTGTGCATTACCCCACGTGGCCACCCGGTGTCACCGTTGATCTCTGAGCGAGACGCTGTGTGCATTACCCCACGTGGCCACCCGGTGTCACTGTTGCTCTCTGAGAGATGCTGTGTGCATTACCCCACGTGGCCACCCAGTGTCACTGTTGCTCTCTGAGAGAGACGCTGTGTGCATTACCCCACGTGGCCACCCGGTGTCACTGTTGCTCTCTGAGAGAGATGCTGTGTGCATTACCCCACGTGGCCACCCAGTGTCACTGTTGCTCTCTGAGAGAGACGCTGTGTGCATTACCCCACGTGGCCACCCGGTGTCACTGTTGCTCTCTGAGAGAGACGCTGTGTGCATTACCCCACGTGGCCACTTGGGGTCACTGTCGCTCTCTGAGAGACGCTGTGTGCATTACCCCACGTGGCCACCCGGTGTCACTGTTGCTCTCTGAGAGAGATGCTGTGTGCATTACCCCACGTGGCCACTTGGGGTCACTGTCGCTCTCTGAGAGAGACGCTGTGTGCATTACCCCACGTGGCCACCCGGTGTCACTGTTGCTCTCTGAGAGAGACGCTGTGTGCATTACCCCACGTGGCCACCCGGTGTCACTGTTGCTCTCTGAGAGAGACGCTGTGTGCATTACCCCACGTGGCCACCCGGTGTCACTGTTGCTCTCTGAGAGAGATGCTGTGTGCATTACCTCACGTGGCCACCCGGTGTCACTGTTGCTCTCTGAGAGAGATGCTGTGTGCATTACCCCACGTGGCCACCCGGTGTCACTGTCGCTCTCTGAGAGAGATGCTGTGTGCATTACCCCACGTGGCCACTTGGGGTCACTGTCGCTCTCTGAGAGAGACGCTGTGTGCATTACCACACGTGGCCACCCGGTGTCACTGTTGCTCTCTGAGAGAGATGCTGTGTGCATTACCTCACGTGGCCACCCGGTGTCACTGTTGCTCTCTGAGAGAGATGCTGTGTGCATTACCCCACGTGGCCACCCGGTGTCACTGTCGCTCTCTGAGAGAGATGCTGTGTGCATTACCCCACGTGGCCACTTGGGGTCACTGTCGCTCTCTGAGAGAGACGCTGTGTGCATTACCACACGTGGCCACCCGGTGTCACTGTTGCTCTCTGAGAGAGACGCTGTGTGCATTACCTCACGTGGCCACCCGGTGTCACTGTTGCTCTCTGAGAGATGCTGTGTGCATTACCCCACGTGGCCACCCGGTGTCACTGTTGCTCTCTGACAGAGATGCTGTGTGCATTACCCCACGTGGCCACCCAGTGCCACTGTTGCTCTCTGAGAGAGATGCTGTGTGCATTACCCCACGTGGCCACCCGGTGTCACTGTCGCTCTCTGAGAGAGACGCTGTGTGCATTACCCCACGTGGCTACCCAGTGTCACTGTCGCTCTCTGAGAGAGACGCTGTGTGCGTTACCCCACGTGGCCACCCGGTGTCACTGTTGCTCTCTGAGAGAGACGCTGTGTGCATTACCCCACGTGGCCACCCAGTGTCACTGTCGCTCTCTGAGAGAGACGCTGTGTGCATTACCCCACATGGCCACTCGGTGTCATTGTTGCTCTCTGAGAGAGATGCTGTGTGCGTTACCCCACGTGGCCACCCGGTGTCACTGTTGCTCTCTGACAGAGACGCTGTGTGCATTACCCCACGTGGCCACCCGGTGTCACTGTTGCTCTCTGAGAGAGACGCTGTGTGCATTACCCCACGTGGCCACCCGGTGTCACTGTCGCTCTCTGAGAGAGACGCTGTGTGCGTTACCCCACGTGGTCACCCGGTGTCACTGTCGCTCTCTGACAGAGACGCTGTGCGCATTACCCCACATGGCCAGCCGGTGTCGCTGTTGCTCTCTGACAGAGACGCTGTGTGCATTACCCCACATGGCCAGCCGGTGTCGCTGTTGCTCTCTGACAGAGACGCTGTGTGCATTACCCCACGTGGCCACCCGGTGTCACTGTTGCTCTCTGACAGAGACGCTGTGTGCGTTACCCCACATGGCCAGCCGGTGTCGCTGTTGCTCTCTGACAGAGACGCTGTGTGCATTACCCTCTCTAAGGGGAGGTTGAGATCCCTGTGGCAGAGTTTCTCTAGTGTCTGGTTATCACATTTGCCTGACATGCAAAAGGGCCCTGGTTTTACACCAGGCAGAAACATTAAGTTTTACTTTTCTCAGGTCCCTTAGCTGAGAAGCAAGGTGCTCCCCTTTTTGCCACTGGGATAACCCGAACCCTTGCACTACAGAGGGTGGGGAAATGAGCTGAGAAGCGTGCCGGACAAAGCTGTTGTTTACTGCCCTCTTTTTCTTGGCGAGTGTCTCTTCTGCAACAAACTTGTCTTCTCCTCATGTGAGTCTGGTTAGCTCAGTTGGTCGAGCATTAGACTTTTAATCTGAGGGGCCAGGGTTTAAGTCTCTGGTCAGGTGTAGAGGAGATCATTTCCTGCTGTGGTATCCTCTGAGAACTTCAGAAGTGAGCTCTCCAGTACCTTCCTTGATGTTACTTTTTTCTTTTCAGGACTTGGGAATTCCTAGGAAGGGCCATTTATTGCCTGGGACTGAAGGGGCAAATTCCTCACACACCCACTGGCCTCACAGTCTGGAGGAAGAAAGGCTTCTGGGTCTACAGGAAACCGTTGCCTGCCGACTTGTTGAGGAAATGCAGGGCTGGCCAGAGAAGCCATAGAGACCTTGAGGAAGGAAGGCAAATTATTGTCCACCCAGGCTCTCCTACACCGGAAGTCAAATAGACACAGTATGTTCTCCACCGGTCCCATGGTGTAAAGGCAACACTCAAGGCTTTGAATCCTGCAATCCGAGTTCAAGTCTCAGCGGGAACTTGGGGCAGCTGTTTTGTTTTCCTCTGAGTCCTGAATCCGGGCTGCAGCCTGGCCTAGGAGGCAGCCCAATGGGTTGACCTACTGCCCAACCTTGTGCTGATGAACCTCAGCCCCCACCCGGGCAGGGTTTGATGCATCACTTAAATTCCAGGACACTGAGGGATTTCAGCTCCCTTTGTCCAGAGGGAACCTTCCCCACACTCCCAGCCAGATTCTTGTCCATGGGATCACTGTAGGGGGGGCTGGGTCCCTCTTTGTCTTCTCTCTGTCTAGGACAGGCCAGGATGCCTATAACTGGGGCATCTGAGCACCCAGGACCTTCTGTGGAGCTGCCATTTCCCTTCCCCTTGTATGGTCTCATGTGTCATTGACTCCAGCCTTTATTCTATCCATCGTCAGCACCATCCCAACCCAGCTGCACTTGCCTCGAAAAGAGAGTGTCCCCTGGGGGGTGTAAATCAGTGACCTCTCTCCTCTGTAGAGCTGCCACTTCCCTTCCCCTTCTAGGATCTTATGTGTCATCTGGCGCTTCCTCAGCTCATTTCACCACCCTCTGTCCCGCCGGAGTTGGGGTTATCCCAAGGACAGGCCAGTGGCAGAAGGAGAAGTGCCTTGCTGGACAGCTAGGGGAGCTGGAAAAAGGAAGCCATTATGTTGCTGCCTGGTTTTGAACCAGGGGCTTTTTGCATGTTAGGCAAACGTGATAACCACTACACTACAGAAACTTCCTTCAAATGTCTATCACTTGGCAATGTGCAGGCGCTGCTAAACTTTTCAACCAAACACAAGTAAAAATTAATAAACTAATTTCAGGTTATATAGAAACTACCATAACAATTCACGAAAGAACGTTAAAAAACAAAGAGAGAGAACGTTGCCTAAACGTATTAGTCATAAACATCTAATGGGCATTTCCCTCAGAGTATAATATAACAATAGGGAAGTGGCAATGTGTGCAATTGTGAAAACAAATTCCCTGTTAGGACCAGTCCCAATCCGGGGTCAGTGACTCTGCATCCGAACTGAGGTACGTGTTATTCAAAACAGTCTGTTCACTGGCCAGTTACCCCTATTGAATGCAGACACAGCCATATTCGATGCATTGGTTACTGTCCATTCAGCAGGTTATTTCCTACTTATTTATAATCACTGAAGCTGCTCTAAGTGGATGGGAGAGAGCTGTCCCGTCCGTGTAGTGAATCCACCCCCCCGAGAGGTGGGAGCTATGTCAGTGGGAGAAGCTATGTCGGTGGGTGTGCAAGCTGTTCTGTTTACACGTCTATATAATGTTTAATCAACTACACACAACACGGGGGGTATAGCTCAGTGGTAGAGTGTTTGACTGCAGGTCAGGTGGTCCTTGGCTCAAATCCAACTGCCCCCTTAAATATCCAATCCTTTAACAAACATTTTTGCATATCCATTTCCATTCTGTTCAGGATTCCACTGAATGGGGATTCCTGAAATGGATGGAAACACTCAACGTTTTCCTGTGCAAATGCATAAAAACCGAGCAAACACGTCCCTCGGTGCATCTATACTGTGATACAAGCCCTGCGGCCCGGCTGGCCTGGATCGTCTGACTTGGACGTCTCAGTCTCAGGTTGTGGGGTTAAAAACTGCAGTGTGGACATTTGGCTCAGGCTGGAGCCCGGCCTCGGAGACCCTCACCCCTCGTGGGATCTCAGAGGCTGGGCTCAAGCCCAAGCGTCTACACTGTAATTTTATAGCCCTGCAGCACAAGCCCCACAAGCCTGGATCAGCTGAGCCAGGGTTTGAGAACAGTGACTTGGGTGTGTTAATGGCAGGGTAGACGTAACGCTAGGCTATGTCCACACTGCAATGAACACCCAGGCTGTCCCGTGCCAGCTCAGGCTCCCAGGCCTTGGGCTGTGGGGTGGTAAATTTGCAGTGTAGACATCTCGGCTCAGTGCCGGGCTCTGCAACCCCACGAGGTTGGGAGGGAGTTTAGCAAGCGACAAAGGGAAATCGGCCGTGGAGTATTACCCTGGGCTCACTGGCAGTTCCCCATTGGTCTGTCTGCTTTGGGGCAGAGACCATAACACGTCCTGCTGCATTCGTTATTTCAAAGGGTGGTTTAGGATTTTCAGTCTCAGACACGGTGCACAAAGCAGGACTCCACCCTCGGCGTAAACTAAATGAGCCGCCCACAGATTCTGGCAGCCAAAAGGAGCCATTTGGTGTGAGAGTCAGACCTGCCCCTGTCCCAGAGGGAGGGGTCGTCTGCAAGGAGACTGGACCACTGACCTATCAGCTCTTAACACCCAAACTTTCAGTTAGTCTGTTATCAGTGCCTGGGAGTGTAATTTAAACCATAAAAACAGCCACACTGGGCTAGACCAAAGGCCCATCTAGCTCTGTATTTTGTTTTCTGAGATTAGCCAATACCAGGTGCCCCAAAAGTGACTCAACAAAGCACCACTGGGAGTTGAACCCAGAATCTCCTGTTTACAAAACAAGTGCTTTAAACAGCTGAGCCATGGTGCCTGCCCATGCCAGCTAACCACACCTGACTCCCTACCAGACCCTACCTGGGCCTTTGCTTGTGTTTGGATTCTGCAAAGCAGAGGAGGAGGTGACGTTTTCCTTGCAAGTTGTGTGTGTGTGAATCCTTGGCCAGGTCTGCACTACAAAGTTATGGCAGCATCATTATATTGCTCAGGTGTGAAAAACACACGACGCTCCCTCGTCTCTGGGTGCTCTCTGGGCACCAGATGGAGGAGCAGGCTGGGGCTAGGGCTCCTAAGGGAGCCAGAGTAGCAAGTTTTCTGTATTGTTTCCTGCCCTCTTTTTCTTCACTAGTTTCTATTCTGCACCAGCCTTGCCCTTCTCTTTTGTGAGCCTGGCTAGCTCAGTTGGTAGAGCCCCAGATTCTTAATCTGAGGTTTCAAGTACTTGGTCAGGTGTAGAAAGCATCATATCCCCCCAAGAACTTCAAGAGACAGCTCTTCAGTACCGTCCTTGACATTATATTTTTTTCTTTTCAGGACTTGGGCTTTCCTAGGAAAGGCCATTCTCTGCCTGGGACTGAAGGGACAACTTCCTCACATGCCCACTGGCCTCACAGTCTGGAGGAAGAAAGGCTTCTGGGTCTACAGCAAACCGCTGTGTGCCGACTTGTTGAGCAAATGCAGGGCTGGCCAGAGAGGCCTTGAGCAAGGGAGGCAAAAAATTGTCCGCCCAGGCGCTTCCACACCACAAGTCAGAAAACCCCAAAATTATCACCCCTGGTCCCATGGTGTAAGGGCAGCACTCAGGGCTTTGAATCCTGCAATCCAAGTTCAAATCTCGGTGGGACCTTGGGGCAGCTCTTTTGTCACCCAACACTACTGGGTGTTGCAAGGCTTCATCTTGCTCTCTCCAATGACGTGGGAGCCTGTCTTTTGCTCTTATCATGGTTCCCTCTCTTCTCCCTCCTTCAGTCCAGCCAGTCCTCCCTCCCCAAACTCCAAGGAGTGACTGACTCTTGCTTTGCTGAGCAGCTCATTATATGTGAGCTGCTCCAAGCAAGCCTTCTCCTGATTGGCTCGCCCAATACACTTTCCTGATTGGCTGGGTTCTGCATAGCCTCTCCAAGGCTGCCTGTTGTGTATTTGGTTGTCGTGGTAATAGCATCTTGTTGTTGCTATGCAACTGAGGTAGATTATTCGGGGATAGCCCAGCCAGTTTTGGTTGGTTTGGTCAGCTCAGTGTGTGAAAATAAATGGCTGCTTCCATGGCTCTCAGCTCTCTGTGTCTCAAATGATTTCTTCCTACACCTGCTGCCCAAGGATACAACGAAGTGGCGACGAGGACGGGATCCCTGTGCTGCCCCAGCAACAGAGGGAAGTAGAAGTCAAGGTAAAAAGAAAGAAAAAAACCCCTATCAAAATCTTCTAGCTGTTGGAAGGGGGTGAGAACTGGCTTGTTCGACACTGACTGTGAAACCTGAAACTAAACCCACGGCGACACTTACAGGGCCACTGGACCCTTGGAGGAGAACATAGTGCAATGGCACGTGTGTACTGAGCGTTTGGAGCTTTTTGTGATTGCCAATGACATTACAGAAGAGAAGAAGGTGCCAATATTCTTAAGTGTTGTGGGGCTAAAACCTACTCCCTGCGACGCAGCTCACTACACCCTGTTAAGCCTGAGACCAAATCTTACAGTGACATTGTGGGAATCCTGGGGTCCCATTTCCCCCCCAAACCACTGGTAACTGCTGAAAGATATAGTGGGTTCCACAAAAGAGACCACAAAGAAGATGAACCAGTTGTACAATTTGTAGCAACTTTAACAAGGCTTGCGGAACACTGTGACTGTAAGGAGATGTTAAATGACGCCCTGCGTGACAGGTTCGTGTGTGGCCTGCACAGTGACGCTATACGGAAGCGCCTATTGACAGAGGCTCAGCTTAAAGAGCAAGAGAAGACAGAAAGCTCACATGGGCCCACTGGGCTCACAAGCCCACGCTGCTTTTCCCTGCCGGGGAGTGTGAAATAAGGGACTCGTGGCAGGTAAAGCCACTGCTGCGCGTCCAGAAAACAGCCCAGCCCTGCGCCCACAGAGCAGGCTAAAGCCTGGGGGTGAACTAGGGATCTCTAGATCTTCAGTCTAACACTCTCCTGACTGAGCTACTTCAGCACCTACAAGGGACCTGCTTTAGGCTGCTGCTTCTCTGTCTGGGATGTTTCTGTCAGTCCTGGCACACAAGAAGGACGTCATTGCGAGAGGCCCAGGAGGACCTGATGAATTCTTGCCGGCCTCACTCAGCCCTGTGAAGTATTACCCTGGACTCAGCTCTCCATTGGTCTGTCTGCTTTGGGGCAGGGACCATAACACGTCCTGCTGCATTCGTTATTTCAAAGGGTGGTTTAGGATTTTCAGTCTCAGACTGAAGTAGACGACCCGACAAACACAGTGTCCGTCTTGTCTAAAGAAGTGGCTTGGAGAGACTTTCCCCATGTGACCGTGTGGCCTAATGGATCAGGCGTCTGACTTCGGATCAGAAGATTGAGGGTTCGAGTCCCTTCACGCTTGTGCAGTTTTCTCTTTGTGCGGAAAGTCCTGCTCCCTTCAGGGCTGGAGCCTCTTCTTGGCGGCTCAGGCCAATGCTCTGGGTTCAGCTAGAGCCCTGGGAAGGAGGTTGTCAGGGTTCACTCTGAACTCCAGTTTACAGATGTGGGGACCTGCATGAAACACCCCCTAAGCTTATTTTTACCAATTTAGGATAAAAACGTCCCCCAGGCACGTTTTTGTCCTTGAACGGTACGCTGCCACCACCAAGTGATTTAAACAAACATTCAGGGAGGGTGTAACGAAGTGGGACTGTTCCTAATGTTTCCTCTGAATACTGAGTGGGTGCCTCAGTTTCCCCTATGCCTCAGTTTCCCCTTTATCTTTCTTAAGTCTCTAGGTGGTGGGATAAGGGTGTGTGATTGTTGCAAAGCCCTAGAGGGCCAGTGTGATGACACAGCATGGCCAACACCCTGTCTCCTGGCAACTGCTGGCCTGGGCCCCTCCCCTGCAAAGGTGCCGGCTGAAGGGGTTGGGGAACAAAGGGATCAGGTGATCTCCTGGCCCGGGAAGGAGACAAAGGCAGAGGTGGGGCTGGAGAGTTTGGAGCTGGCTGGGAACATGGAGGGAGGTCCAGACGGACTTCTGGCCTCCCCACCCCCCAAGATGGACCTGACTGAGGGGTCCTGTTCTCTGTACCTACAAGCTCTGGTTTAGACCCTGTTCCTGTTGTGTAATAAACCTTCTGTTTCACTGGCTGGCTGAGAGTCACGTCTGACTGCGGAGTTGGGGGGCAGGGCCCTCTGGCTTCCCCAGGAGCCTCACCCGGGTGGACTCGGTGCGGTGAAGAAGGGGATGCTGAACGCTCCGGGTCAGACCCAGGAAGGTGGAAGCTGGGGAAGCTTCTTGCCCTGGAGACAATCGGCTCAGCGAGGAGGCTCCTCCAGAGTCCTGACTGGCTTCGTAGGGAGCAGTTCCAGAGAATCGCCCGACAGGGGCATCGGCAGAGCAGTGACTGGGGAGCTCAGCCCCTCACAGCCCCTCCCCCTCACACTGACACCTCCATGGACCCTCCCCCTCACAGCCCCTCCCCCTCACACTGACACCCCTATGGACCCTCCCCCTCACAGCCCCTCCCCCTCACACTGACACCCCCATGGACCCTCCCGCTCACAGCCCCTCCCCCTCACACTGACACCCCCATGGACCCTCCCCCTCACAGCCCCTCCCCCTCACACTGACACCTCCATGGACCCTCCCCATCACAGCCCCTCCCCCTCACACTGACTCCCCCATGGACCCTCCCCCTCACAGCCCCTCCCCCTCACACTGACACCCCCATGGACCCTCCCCCTCACAGCCCCTCCCTTCACACACGCAGGGACTTGTTCGCTGGGCTCTGACATTACAAACCCAGGGGGGAGGTTTCTGAGGATTTACTCCCTGAGCCCCTCCCCCTCTCACCGCTCCCCTGAGTGCAGAGGGGCTGGGCTCAGGCAGCCAGTTTCACCCAGGGATTTCCCAGCCCAGGCCCCCGAGTCTCCTCTGCCCGTATCTACCAGTGACACTGCGCGTGGGCGGCGGCTACAAGGGGCTCGGGGAGGCTGAACCTCCCCAAACGGGGCAAGAAATGCTGGTGGGATGCACCCCCCTTGGAGGGGGGCTGGGCCGCTGCCTTGGGACAGACCCTCCCGAGGAGTGGGGGAGCCACCGGCACTCAGACCTCACGCACAGGCCTGGCTCTCGCCTTCAGCCCAGGCAGCCAGAGGGGCCGGGGAGCTCCCTGGCAGTCCCAGACCTCAGCCACCTCCTGCCTCACGGCCTCGGCTCCTGGCGCTCTGCTGGTCGCCCCCTCGCTTGCAGGCCCAGAGCAAAGAAACACGCACCTGCCTAGCAGAGGATGGTTTCGATCCATCGACCTCTGGGTTATGGGCCCAGCACGCTGCCGCTGCGCCACTCTGCTGGGTCTCTGCTTCCAGCATCCAGCCCCCAGCCTCCAGCCCCCAGCACCCAGCCTCCAGCATCCACACTAGCGCCTTGCGAGCGCTGGCGCTGGCCAGCAGAGATCTCAGCCACAATGCCCCAGATGGGCAAACGCTGTGGGCTCCTGAAGCCTCTGCCACCCTATGGATGTGGGATTTTTTTCTTCCCTTGCTGTTTCTCAGCGAGGGGAAGGAAAGAAGCTCTCCTTCTAGCTGGAGTCACAAGGGCGAGGTAAGGATGACTTCCTGGGAGCCGGCTCCAGTTCTTTGCTCTACCAGCCGACCCACCTGGGCTTACATCCCACGACCTAGTGGATGTAAGCCCCAGGCAGTTTTTGCCTCAGTGTAGCTTGTTGGGATCAAACCTCTCTCCCCGACCTGGAGCTGATGAACATTCCTGGCTGGAGGGACACACACTCCAACGACTCAAAAGGAAAAGAGTTGATAGAAAAAAATCACAGGACTGACCCCAAAGAAGGGTGAGCTGCAAAAGGCAGAAGCAGGCAACTCCTCTGCGGGAGCTGAGAGACCACGGTGAACATGGTGCAAAGGTCGCTATGTGGGAATTCACAATTGTGATTTTAAAAACAAACAAACAATCTTTGGCCAGCCGGAATCGAGGCATTTATTACACTTCTCTCATATGTGGATTTACTGATGTCTGATAAGGCTTGAGCGATAACTGAAGCGTTTCCCGCACTCAGAGCGTGTGTAGGGCGTCTCTCCTGTGTGGAGTCTCTGATGTGACATGAGGGCCGAGCTATCACTGAAGCATTCCCCACACTCAGCGCACGTGTAGGGTTTCTCTCCGCTGTGGAGTCTCTGATATGTGATCAGGGCAGAGCTCTGCTTAAAACTCTTCCCACACTCAGAGCAGGTGTAGGGTTTGTCACCCGTGTGGAGTCTCTGATGTCTGATAACGTGTAAGCTCCAATTGAAGCGTTTCTCACACTCAGTACACGTGTAGCGTGTCTCTTCCGAGTTGATTCTCTCGTGTGTAATAAGGTCTGAGAGGCTACTGACGTTTTCCTCTGGCCTCTGCTGAGTCTCACAGGCTTTTGCTTTTTCTGGGAGTGCACAACGCCCGGAAACATTCCCATTGGATATTCCTGATAACGTTCCATGTGGTTCTACTTGCTCAGCATTTTCCTGGTGGGGTGAATCCTCATTCTCACTCACCATCCCAACACCTGATGGGAGGCAGAGAGAATCCAGACATAGGTCACTCCCTGTGCCGGAGAGAAAAGCAATCTCAGAGAGAGGAATGGAAAAAGGGATGAACAAACCAAAATATGTGCGGGAGAGACCAAACCTATCAGGAGCTGATTTTCTCCAAACCCTTCCCCAGAGGAGAGAGAGGAAGGGATCAATTTTGGGTGTGCAACTCACCAGCACTCTCAGGGGAAAGCGAGATTGGCGAGGGATCTGCTGCCAACTGTCAGTGAGGATAGGTGGAAAGCCATGAGTGACATCTGCAGGGAACAATCCTGAACTTGGAAAGCTCACAACTTGGAGAGTCTTGGTAGGGCATCCCAAATGTTTCCTGTATTCACGGACAGTTTTTAGTTGGTTTACCCAATTCCTCACCTGTGCAGGCAGCTCTCGGGAGCACTTCTTTCTTAGAGCTCCGGAGGTCTGGGACCCACGGCTCTTCCTCTCATTCCAGCTGCGAGATCACATCAGGTTTGGAAACTGGAAACCCTGCTGAAGGCAAAGAAAACAAGGAAGGTCAGTGGAATTTGTGGGATACTTGTCACAAGGAATATTCCATGGTTTTAACCCCTGCTCATTTTTAAGTAGTAATATCCCAAGGCCATCTTCCTTGACTTAAAGTGGCAGATGAGTCATTATTATAAATCATATTCATCACCTTTTTGCCTATGGACCAGCTAAGAAGTGGGTCCCCATTGTGCTAGGCAAGGTACAAACCCAGAATAGTAGAAGGCCCATGCGCTGAAGAATTTACAATCTAAATAGACCAGACAGACACAGAATGGGGGAAGGGGTAGAACCCACCGGCAGAGTGAACTATGTGAAGGCAGAGTGACAGATCTGATGAACACAGGCATATCTCTTGAAACTATTGTATTTAATGTTATGACTAGGGCCAGTGTTTTCCGGAAACTGCCGCTTTTACTGCATTTTTTACTGGAATTACACCCCCACCGATTTCTGCCTGGGGACACCTGACTCCTCCCCAGGGCACAGGGCAGAGGCTGGGGACTGGCTGCGGTTGAGACTTGCTGCTAATTTCTTCCCTCCTCATGCAAGTCTGGGTTCAGCAAAACCACTGTGCAGCTTCCCCTGGGCAGGTAGGGGAACCCTGCCCAGGGGAACCTTGAAAGGGGGACGCCAGGCTCCCACCTCATGCTGCAGAGCAGACGGCGCTCGCAGCTGCTCTCGGCTGCGTCCACAGCCCCTCTCCCCTGCTCATCTCCCCTGCGCACAGCGGGTTCATGTCCCATCTCCCCAGCACACAGCCGGCTCTAGGCTCTCAATGCCCAGTGTGTGGGCCCCACCTCCCCCACACGGCTGGCTCCTGTCCCCTCCCCGCAATGCACTTTCAGGCTGTAAAGGATTATATATTGCTCATGTTTGTCAATTACTCTGTTTTCATTGCCAGCAAACACTGGCCCTAGTTCTGACTGTTATCGGTATCTTTGAGCCAGCCCTTGAGAGCATGAATACTCCACAGACTATGATGCTGAGATGGGCCAGATGACACCGGGGAGAGCTGAGGGATGGGTTTCCTGTGCAATCTGGTGTCACTAAGGGGTGATGAATGCCAGATCTCAAGGCTGGTTATGCAGATCTCCAGCTTTTGAAGCTTTGCCCCACGCAGAAAGGCCCAGTGACTGATTTCACCTCTTTCAGGAGACTGAAGACAGACTTTTTGGGGAGAAACAGCGGAGTTTGAATTGACTTAGAGGGGTCTTTTGGGGCTACAAACTGACATGACCTGTAATCTAAAAGAGGGAAGGTTTTAAGGAAGGTTTTAATACACTTTGGAACTGATCAGGGATTCCCAAGCGGACTGATGAGGGGACGATGGTAAATACGCATTTAGATGCTTTTCTTGTTTTGTATCTTTTCCCCATAAGGCCCATGGACACTGTCATGGATCCATAGGATCTGTGCAATGCCTTGTCTTTTAACCCGTCCTTGGGAGGTGCCCCTTGAGTGCACTAGACCCCCAAGGGGTCCCGCTCTTCCACAAGGATAGGCCTTAGACGGAGTCTCTGGCTTCAACACCCAAGACTGAGCCACTGGCTTCAACACTCCTATTTCAACCTGTGAGCAATGCCAGCAGGTCCAGCCGAGCGACACTCCTGTTCAGAGACTGTTCCTCATTCCATGCACCTCAGCAAGTTTGTGCTGTGACACTGGGCAGACTGTTAAACCACAGCAGCGTTTATTAGCCAACCGACACACAGCATTGGAAAGTCCTTCGATTAGCACGGAGAAGCAAAGACAACAATAGAGTCCATACTGGCCAATGCCCTTGAGCCATGCTGCTGTAGAAAACATTTTGTTTTCCTTTCACTGGGCCTGTCCATTTGTCTTCGCTCCGGTAGAGCTCCCTGCGCCTGTGAGCCCAGTAGGGGCCGAGGGGACGGGAACCCTTACCCAGCGAGGTCACGTTCTCATAGTTCTCCTGCATGACGTCTCTGTAGAGGGCTCTCTGAGCAGGGTCCAGCAAAGCCCCCTCTTCCATGGTGAAATACACAGCCACCTCCTCGAAGGTCACCGGCCCCTGAAAGAGCAAGAGTCCAACACTCAGTACCTGCTGCCCCACTCACAGCCCCACTATTCGTGGAGGAGAGGAGACCATCAAAGGGAAGCTCTGGGTGGCTCACAGTCAGGAGTCCCATCCCCACCCCACTCAGAGCATCCAGAAAACACCAGGGGGAGGGGACGAAGAGAGAGCCCCTTGTCTCTCCCAGCAGATCCATCACACACCTACTAGCGTGAGACTGATACGGGAGATGGAGGCCTGAGCAGAGTGCAGGGAGAGCTCGCTGGGAGAAAGCCCAACACTGTTCTCATTGTGAGGAGCTGGACAGGGCCAGCCTTGGTGGTGGGCGGACTAGGTGACGGTCCAGGGGGTGCCTCTAGCAGGGGTGTCCCATCTCTGCTCTCCCCACTGCTCTGCAGTGAGTATAGAGAGAGAATAATCATGTATTTGGTATCTAAGTAAATAGGATTGAAACACAAGGCCTGTAGGCTGAGACCTGCAAGAGTTTAGCTATTTGAGGCCTTGGAGCAAAGAAAAGCTGACATAAGTAAATGACTGAGGAATAACCCGATGCCCTAAGATTATGGGGAAAGAGGAATCAAGTGGTAACAGTGTGAAAAATTAGCCAGAAGATTAATTTTAAATTAAAAAATTCTGTAAAGGCACCTCTGCTTCCAAATGTGCGTCAATGTTAATGAGAGATGATCAGAACCACATTCTAAAAAGGGGGTGCCCAGAGTGGGAAAATTGAGCTCCCTATGGAATACTCCAGCAGGAATCATCCCTCTACTGATGATCAAGCCATGAGAGACTCATGAGACCCTACCACTATTGCTAAGGATGGGAGTAGAACTAGATTTGTAACTTTTGCATAGGGCTTTACAGAATTTCTCTATGCTTGGGGATTCAGAACTTTAATTGTAACTTTCATAAAACTTGTCAAACAGACTAGACCTTGTACGTGTGAATGTCTGTGTGGTCACTGCCCTTGGTCTGTGTGTGTTCCTGGACGATACATGTGAAGTGAGTAGCCGAGGTGACTTTCACTCTGTTAAGTTTGGAACTGTAGCCAGCAGAGGCGGACCCAGGGCGGTGTAATACCACATTACAACATGCACTTTAAAGAAAAGAAAAGGCTGCACAGTACACCACATACCAGGCCACCCTTACCTCTGCGCTGCTGCTGGCGGTGGCTTTGCCTTCAGAGCCGGGCACTTGGTCAGCAGCCACTGCTATCAGGCCACCCTGCCAGGGCTTCATTTGTGCTGGGGCTGAGCTCCGGCCGCTCTTTCAATACCAAGTAAGCACCGGAGGGAGGCATCGGGGCCTGGAGGGGATGGTGGGGAGCTCATGAGGGCCAGGGGTGATGGGGGGGGCACCAAAATATAAGTTTGCCCAGGGTGCCATTTTCTCCAAGGCCAGCCCTGGAGCTGGATACGGCGGGAGGGGCATATCCCCTAAGACAGGAGTCCCTGGACCTCTGGGGAGCTGTAAGCAGGTTTCAGGGGGTCCTCCAAGCAGGGCCAGTGTTAGACTCGCTTGGGCCTGAGGCAGAAAGATGAAACCTCCCTGCATGGGGCTGAAGGCTGGGTCCTGAGCCCTGCCCCCAGGGGCTGAAGCCAAACTATGAGCAATTAGGTTTGCGGGGGGGCCTGTCACATGGGGCCCCAGGCACTTGCCCTGGTTACCACCCCCGAATGCCAGCCCTGGCTTTTATATGCAGAGAAACATGGCGATGCAGGGTCGTGGGGGGGTTATAGCGTGTTGAGGGGGCTCAGACAGAAAAAGCTTAAGAACCCTCCCTAAGCCTCATTGGTGGGTGCCCCCCTAGATCTAGATCTCAGAGCAGCCGCTGGTTACTCAGGTCAGGCTCCAGCACTGGGATCTGCTCCATTTTCCCAGCCCCACCTAAGTGGGTTGTTTCCTGTTCCACAAATTAGGGCATTTCCACCTTCCAACCTCATGGGTCCATTGCTAGACTCTAGGCCACTTATTAAACATCTCCCAGCAGGTTTGCCCCACCCAGGCCTCCTCCCAGTCTCCACCCTGTGAATTTCCTGTCCCGCCCCAACTAGGGTGACCAGATGTCCCGATTTTATAGGGACAGTCCTGATTTTGGGGTCTTTTTCTTAGATAGGCTCCTATTACCCCCCACCCCCGTCCCAATTTTTCACATTTGTTGTCTGGTCACCCTAGTGTGCGTGTGCACTATTTGCATCCTTGTGCCACTTCCCTCTCAAATTTTTCACACTTGCTGTCTGGTCATCCTAGCTCCAACCTCCAAACCAGACAGTGCAAACGTTCCCATCTCCGGTGTATTTGCTGTCCCTCTTCCTCCCGCAGGAACCCACCAGCAACCCCCTGATAATCCCTACCTGAACCGGCTCCTCTGCAGCCATTTCTCTCCCCTGTCCCATGGGAGGACGGGATGAACTGGAGCAAAACACGGACATTATTCTGCAGCCTGGCAGGGTGAGAAGGGCAGTTGTGGAGGTTTTCAGAACAGGCTTTAATTAATTTCACAGCACGATTGCCCCAGGCCTTTTCCCTGCAGACAGACACCCTAGAGTCTGCCATGCTGAGAAAATGCTCGATCTCTTTATTACAGTGGAGACCTGGCCACTCCTGCCAGGCTAAACCCACAGAGACATTTTTCACCTCTTTTCTCCCTCCCCCCATTCTGTAACAAAGCATCTGAACACAATGCTAGAAAAAAGCAGAGCCAAAGTATTTACTGTGGGGGATTTGCTTGGACACTGACCCCACGGCAGCCACACCCCAGTAGGAGGGATATGGAGTCAGGAACTGGGTTTTCCTCTGTTTGATCCTCATCTTTTCCACAGGAAAATGATTTTACCCAGGGTGCAGTAATACATCTGTCTGGGCAGATTAGAGATCTGGAAATCTCTCTCCAAACTCTTCTCTCCCATGGCTCCTTTCAGTCTCTCTTTCTCCTTTTCCGTCCCCTCTCCCTGCCCGTCTGGTAGGAAAGTCCCATTCCTGGGTTGTTTGCTCCCCCAAGGCTGGATTTGCTCCTGCAATTGCTAATGGTGTTAGGTAAAAAGCAAGTCCCTACTCACCTCTCCAGCACCCGAGTTCGTGCGGAGTTGGTATGGGGCTCACAATCTGTCAGAGACCAGACACCAATTCGTTGATCAACGGGCTCACACTATCCTTAGCTCAAAAAGCTTCAGAGTAAGTGTGGCAAGTTTATTAGCGGTGAGCATCAATATTTATACACAGAAGTAAACAAAGTGATTAACAGATCATAATGGTCATGCATAATCAATCAAGATTCTACAGGATAAAACAGGTTAAAATGTAAATTCTAAAAGACAAAGGGGAGATGGCTACTTAAGGGGAGGGGGGGGTTGTCATGAGGGGGGAGGGTCTGTTTGAGTAGAGTCATTTTAAGGCCAGACCCCAGCATTTTCCCCTCATTTCTTCCAGTTACCTGGAATCTCTGGCTCAGAATTTAGTATTAACGGGGCTCAGGGCTGCCCTAGGGGGCTGGTGCCAGCTGGAGAAAGTCATCACCTGGGCCGGGCAGAGAAGAAGGTTTAATTAAGGTCACTTCCCAGCACAGACCCCGCTGGGGGAGCAGCAGCTGCTAAGCCTGGTCGCCCAGATCACGCTGGAGGCTGCAGCGTCTGACCCAGGAAGCTGAACCCCAATATCCTGAGCAGAGAGGGACAGGGCGTTGGAGCAGCCTTCCCTCCTTGAGCTCTCTGGGGGGAGCAGCTAATGAGAGCCCCTCCTCACAGGGGGAATTGCTGATCTCATTTGCCCCCCTGTCCATCTGGAGTCACTCCTCGTCTGTCCAGGCAGTGACTCTGGATTAACAGTGGTGTCCGTGACACCAGGTTTCAGGAAGAACGAGTCCAGAGCGCTGTGGGAGAGACCGTTGTGGGGCAGCGCGAACCCCCTTCCCCCCTCCCGCACCCCCAGATCGAGGACAAGGACTCGGGGGATGAATTGTCCCAATGGAACCGGACGTTTCCGCAGTTTTCCAGAGGGGAGAAACGCAGAATCGGGGATGTCACATTCCCAGCCCCCAGCCAGGGGCCCCCGACCGCCCTCAGAGCCCAGACCCCCAGGCAGGGGCCCCAGACCCCCCCATAGCCCAGACCCCGAGCCAGGGGCCCCAGACCCCCCACAGAGCCCAGACCCCCAGCCAGGGGCCCCAGACCCCCCCAGAGCCCAGCCCCTAGCCAGGGGCCCAAGACCCCCCCCCCAGAGCCCAGACCCCCAGCCAGGGCCCCCAGCCAGGGGCCCCAGACCCCCCCCAGAACCCAGACCCCCAGCCAGGGACCCCAGACCCCCCCGCAGAGCCCAGACAGGACCCCAGATACCCCCTGAGCCCAGACCCCCAGCCAGGGGCCCCAGAACCCCAGCCAGGGGCCCCAGACCCCAGCCAGGGAATCCAGACCACCACCACCCGAGCCCAGACACCCAGCCAGGGGTCCAGACCCCCCCAGAGCCCAGAGCCCAGCCAGGGGCCCCAGAACCCCTAGAGCCCAGCAAGGGGCCCCAGACCCCCCCAGAGCCCAGCCCCCAGCCAGGGGCCCCACACCCCCAGCCAGGGGCCCGAGACCCCCCCCAGAGCCCAGTCCCCCAGCCAGGGGCCCCAGACCCCAGCCAGGGGCCCCAGACCCCCCCAGAGCCCAGACCCCAAGCCAGGGACCCCAGACCCCCCCCAGAGCCCAGACAGGCCCACAGACCCCCCAGAGCCCAGACCCCCAGCCAGGGGCCCCAGACCCCCCCAGAGCGCAGACCCCCAGCCAGGGGCCCAGAGCCCCCCAGAGCCCAGCCCCCAGCCAGGGGCCCAGAGCCCCCCAGAGCCCAGCCACCAGCCAGGGGCCCCAGACCCCCAGCCAGGCACCCCAGACGCCCCCCAGAGCCCAGACCCCCAGCCCCCCGCCAGACCCCCAGCCAGGGGCCCCAAACCCAGCCAGGAGCCCCAGACCCCCCCAGAGCCCAGCCCCCAGCCAGGGGCCCCATACCCCCCCAGAGCCCAGCCCCTAGCCAGGGGCCCCAGACACCCCCAGAGCCCAGCCCCAGCCAGGGGCCCCAGACCCCCAGCCAGGGTCCCAGACCCCCCCAGAGCCCAGCCCCTAGCCAGGGGCCCCAGACCCCCCCAGAGCCCAGACCCCCAGCCAGGGGCCCGAGACCCGCCCCCCCCAAGCCCAGACCCCCAGCCAGGGGCCCCAGACCGCCCCAGAGCCCAGCCCCCAGCCAGGGGCCCCAGACCCCGCCAGAGCCCAGCCCCCAGCCAGGGGCCCCAGACGCCCAGCCAGGGGCCCCAGACGCCCCCCAGAGCCCAGCCACCAGCCAGGGGCCCCAGACCCCCAGCCAGGGACCCCAGACGCCCCCCAGAGCCCAGACCCCCAGCCCCCCGCCAGACCCCGAGCCAGGGGCCCCAGCCCCAGACCCCCGCCAGACCCCCAGCCAGGGGCCCCAAACCCCAGCCAGGGGACCCAGACCCCCCCAGAGCCCAGCCCCCAGCCAGGGGCCCCATACCCCCCCAGAGCCCAGCCCCTAGCCAGTGGCCCCAGACACCAACAGAGCCCAGCCCCCAGCCAGGGGCCCCAGACCCCCAGCCAGGGGTCCCAGACCCCCCCAGAGCCCAGCCCCTAGCCAGGGGCCCCAGACCCCCCCAGAGCCCAGACCCCCCCCCCCCGAGACCAGACCCCCAGCCAGGGGCCCCAGACCCCCCCAGAGCCCAGCCCCCAGCCAGGGGCCCCAGACGCCCAGCCAGGGGCCGCGGAGGCCCCCCAGAGCCCAGACCCCCAGCCAGGGGCCCCAGACCCCAGTCAGGGGCCCCAGACCCCCCCAGAGACCAGCTCCCAGCAAGGGGCCCCAGACCCCCCCAGAGCTCAGACCCCCAGCCAGGGGCCCCAGACCCGCCAGAGCCCAGCCCCAAGACAGGGGCCCCAGACCCCCAGCCAGGGGCCCCAGACCCCCCCCCCAGTGCCCAGCCCCTACCCAGGGGCACCAGACACCCCCAGAACCCAGCCCCCATCCAGGGGCCCCAGACCCCCCCAGAGCCCAGCCCCCAG
>JBAIAC010000697.1:0-25555 GCA_037349315.1 Chelydra serpentina
TCTAGGAAGTTTCCAGGAGAAATTTAGTTGTAGCAGTGAAAAAATTGAAATGCTCTTTGTGAGGAATTTTCACGAAGAAGAAGCCCAGCAGCAATTTTAACTGGCGTTTTTAAGAGGATTCCCGGAAAAATATGCAACATGCTGTGAAAAGGCTTAAATTGTACATTGTGAGGTATTCTCACCAATAGATCTGTACCAATATCGCAGCATTACATTCTAATAGCTTTTGGAGATTACAGGAGAGATCTGGCAGTAGCAGTGAACAGGATTTAATTGTTCATTGTGAGGTAGTCTTAGGAACGGATCCGTACCAAAATCGTAGCAGTACTTTTAAAAACTTTTGGAGGAGGATTCCAGGAGAGATTTGGAAATATCAGTGACCAGGGCTGAATTGTGCTTTGCGAGGTATTCTCACGAACGGATCTGTACTAAAGGCCAACCAGTGCAGCATAATTACTCTTTGAGGAGGATTCCAGGAGAAATTTAATTGTAGCAGTGAAAAAATTTTTCACGAACCGATGTGTACAGGATGCGCTGCATCACATCTAACTGGCGTTTTTAAGAGGATTCCAGGATAAATTTGGAACTTGCTGTGAACAAGATTGAATAGTTCATTGAGAGGTATTCACGAACGGATCTCTACGAAAAGCCAAGTGCAGCATAATGGCTTTTGGAGGAGGATTCCAGGTTAAATTTGTCTGTAGCAGTGAACAAAATAGAAATGCTTTGTGAGGCATTTTCAAAAACTAATAGGTACAATAATCGCAGTAGAACATCTAACGGGCGTTTCATAGAGGCTTCCAGGAGACATTTGGAACTTGCAGTGAACAGGATTGAATTGATCGTAGTGAGGTATTCTCACGAACGGATCTGTACGAAAAGCCAACAAGTAGCGCATAACTGCTTTTGGAGAAGATAGTCCAGTGCAAGAAGCGAAGCAGCAAACCTAACTGGCGTTTTTAAGAGGATTCCAGGATAAATTTGAATCTTGTTCTGAACAGGAATGAATTGTTCATTGCGCGGTATTGCGTGGATGTGGCTTGGGGTTTGAGGGTGAGGGTGAAGGTTGAAGGTTAGGGTTGGGGAGGGGGGAGGGGTGGGGGTGAGAGTGAGGGTGGGGTGGGGGTGAGGTAGAGGGTGCGGGTTGGGGGTGGGGATTAGGTTGAGGGTGAGGGTGGGGGTGAGGGTTAGGGTGGGGGTGGGGTTCGGGGTGGCGGTTGTGGTGAGGGTGAGGTTGAGGGTTAGGGTTGGGGTGGGGGTATGGGTTAGGGTTGGGGTGGGGGTAGGGGTGAGGGTGAGGGTGGGGTTGGGGGTGGCGGTTGGGGTGAGGGTTGGGTGGGGATTAGGATGAGGGTGGGAGTGAGGCTCACGGTGATCGTGAGGGTGGGGTTGGGGGTTGGGGTGAGGGTGGGGGTGGGGTTATGTGTGGGCTGGGGGGTTATGGGTGAGGGTGAGGTTGGGGGTGGGCTGGGGGGAGGGGGTGAGGGAGAGGGTAATGGTGAGGGTGGGGGTGGGGTTGAAGATGGCGGTTGGGGTGAGGGTGAGGTTGAAGGTTAGGGTTTGGGAGGAGGTAGGGGTTGGGTGTGAGTGAGGGTGGGGTGGGGGTGGGGGTGAGGGTGAGGTAGAGGGTGCGGGTTGGGGGTGGGGATTAGGTTGTGGGTGAGGGTGGGGGTGAGGCTCATGGTGATGGTGACGGTTGGCGGTGGCGGTGGCGGTTGGGCTGAGGGTGGGCGTGGGGTGGGGTGGTGGGGTGGGTGAGGGTGGGGGTGGCGTGGTGGGGTGGGTGAGTGTGGGGGTGTGAGTGAGGGTTAGGGTTAGGGCTATGGTTATGGATAGGGTAAGGGGTGAGAATGAGGCTGAGGGTGGGGGAGTAACGCTCAACCTCACCCTTACCCCCACCACACCCCCACCCTAACCCTAACCCCAACCCTCACCCACGGACTCAACCTCAACCTCACCCTCATTCCAACCCCCATCCCCACACCCACCCCCAATCTCACCCTCACCCAAACCCCACCCTCACCCTCACCTTCATTCTCACCTCCACACCCATTCCCACCTCCAAGTTCACCGTCACCCTCACCCTTACCCCAACACCCACAATCACCCTCACCCTCAAACCCACGCCCACACCCACGAACACCCCACCCACAGCCCCACCCTTACGCTCACTCCCACCCCCAGCCGCACCATCTCCCTCACTCTCATCCCCTCCCTCACCCTCAGCCTCACTCCCACCCTCACCACCTATCCTCACCTTCACCCTCACCCCACCCTCACCCTCACCCCAACCCCCACCCCAACCCTCACCATCACCCTGACACCTACCCCCAGGATGAGCATTACGGTGAGGGTGCGGGTGAGGGTGAGGGTGGGGGTGGATGTGGGTTGGGTGTTGGGTTGAGAGTGAGGGTGAGGGTGCGGGTGTGAGTGGGGGTGACGGTGAGGGTGGGAGTGGGGGTGAGGGTCAGGGTGGGAGTGCGAGTGGCGGTTTGGGTGA
The DNA here is from genome assembly GCA_037349315.1 of Chelydra serpentina. NCBI lineage: Eukaryota > Metazoa > Chordata > Testudines > Chelydridae > Chelydra > Chelydra serpentina. The sequence continues at coordinate 2,501 of JBAIAC010000697.1, forward strand.
CGGTGTGGGTGAGGGTGAGCGTGGGGGTGGCGATGAGAGAGAGGGTGACGGTGAGCGTGAGGTTGAGGGCAGTGCTGTGGATGAGAGTGAGGGTGAGAGTGTGGGTTGTTGTGGGGGTGGGGGGTGAGGGTGAGGGTGGGGGTGAGGGTGAGGGTGTGGGTGAGGGTGAGGGAGGGGTTGTGGGTTACGGTGGGGGTGAGGGTGAGGGTGATGGTGAGGGTGACGTTTGGGTTGAGGGTGAGGATTAGGGTGGGAGTGGGAGGTGAGAGGGGCAGTTGAGGTGAGGGTGAGGTTGAGCGTGAGGGTGAGGGTTAGGATTAGGCTGAGTGTGAGAGTGACGGGGGTGAGGGTGAGGGTGAGGCTTAGGGTGAAGGTGAGTCTGGGGGTGAGGGTGAGGGAGGGGGTGGTGGTGGGGTGAGGGTGAGGGTGTGGGTGAGGGTGAGTGTGTGGGTGGTGGTGGGTTTGAGGGTAGGGTTGATGATGATGCTGAGGGTGAGGGTGGTGGTGGGAGTTGGGGTGATGGTGAGGGTGGGAGAGGGGGTGAGGGTGAGGGTGATGGTGGGGTTGGGGTGATGGTGAGGGTGGGAGAGGGGGTGGGGGTGAGCGTGAGGGTGGGGGTAAGGGAGAGGGTGAGGGTGAGCGTCGGGCTGGGGTGAGGGTGAGGGTGAGAGCGATGGTGGGGGTGGGGGTGAGGATGAGGGTGAGGGTGAGGAGGAGGGTGTGGGTGCTGTTGAGGATCAGGGTGAGTGTGAGGAGGAGGATGGGGTGGAGGTCGGGGTGAGGGTGAGGGTGGAGTTGGGGTGGGGATGGGGTGAGGGTGAGGGTGGGTTTGGCGGTGGGGTGGGAGTGACGGTGAGGGTGAGGTTGAGTGTTGGGGTTCGGGTGGGGGTGGGGGTGAGTGTGTGGGTGAGGGTGTGGGTGGGGGTGAGGGTGAGGGTGAGTGTTTGGGTGGAGTTGGGAGTCAGGGTAAGTGTGAGGGTGGGGGTGGGGCTGGGTGTGAGGGTGAGCATGAGGGTGAGAGTGAGGGTGGCATTTAGGGTGAGGTTGAGGGTATGGGTGGGGGTAAGGGTGAGGGTGGGGGTGGGGCTGGGGGTGAGGGTGAGGGTGGGGGTGGAGGTGAGGGTGAGGTTGAGGGTGAGGGTAAGGGTGAGGGTCGTGGCGAGGGTGAGGGTCAGGGTGGGGGTGGGGTGGGGGTGTGTTTGAGAGTCAGGGTGAGGGTAGGGGTGGGGTGAGGGTGAGTGTGGGGTCCAGGGTGATGGTGTAGGTGAGGGTGGGGGTGAGAGTGAGGGTGAGGGTGGCCGTGGGGGGGGATGGTGAGGTTGGGGGTGCGGTGAAGGTGAGGGTGTGGGTGAGGGATATGGTGAGGGTGGGTTTGGGGTTGGGGTGTGGGAGTGATGGTGAGGGTGAGGATGAGGGTTGGGGTTGGGGTGGCGGTGAGTGTGAGGTTGTGGGTGAGCGTGGGGGTGGAGGTGAGGGTGAGGGTCTGTGTGGGGGTGGTGTCGAGGGTGAGGGTAAGTGTGAGGGTCGGGGCGAGGGTGAAGGTCAGGGTGGGGGTGGGTTTGAGAGTGAGGGTGAGGGTAGGGGTGGGGTTGAGATTGAGGGTGAGGCTGAGGGTGAGTGTGGGATCCAGGGTGAGGGTGTAGGTGAGGGTGGGGGTGAGGGTTAGGGTGGCCGTGGGGGGGGAGGGTGAGGTTGGGGGTGCGGTGAAGGTGAGGGTGAGGGTGAGGTTGTGGGTGAGGGTGAGGGATATGGTGAGGGTGGGTTTGGGGTTGGGGTGTGGGAGTGACGGTGAGGGTGAGGGTTTGGGTGGGGTGAGGGTGAGGTTGAGTGTGTGGGTGGGGTTGGGAGTGAGGGTGAGGCTGAGGGTGGGGGTGGCGGTGGGGCTGGGTGTGACGGTGAGCGTGAGGGTGAGGGTAGGGGTGGGGGTGAGGGTGAGGGTAAGGGTGGGTGTGGGGATTAGGGTGAAGGTGGGTGTGAGGGTGAGGGTGAGGGTGTGGGTGGGTGTGTGGGTGTGGGTGGGGGTGAGTGAGGGTGAGGGTGAGTGTGAGATTGAGGGTGGGTGTGGGGGTGGGGGGTGAGGGTGAGTGTGAAGGTGAGGGTAGGGGTGGGTGTGGGATGAGGGTGAGGGTTAGGGTGAGTGTGAGGTTGGGGGTGTGGGGCGAGTTTGAGGGTAAGGTGAGGGTGATTGCGGGGGTGGATGTGAGGTGAGGGTGAGTGTTGGGGTGGGGGTGAGGGTGAGGGTGAGCGTGGGGTTTGTGGTGGTGGTGAGGGTGAGGGTGAATGTGGGAGTGGGGGTGGGGGTGGGGGTGAGGGTGAGGGTGAGGGTGGGGGTGAGGGTGAGGGTGGGGATGTGGGTGTGGGTGGGGGGCTGACGGTGAGGGTGAGTGTTGGTGTGGGGGTGGGGGTGGAAGTGAGGGTGAGGATGGGTGAGAGGGTGGGCATGGGGGTGGGGGTTAGGGTGAGGGTGACGGTGATGTTGGGGGTGGGGGTCATGGTGAGTGTGTGGGTGGGGGTCGGAGTGATGGTGAGGGTGAGGGTGCGGATGAGGATGAGGAGTGGGGGTGGGGTTAGGGTGAGGGTGGGTGTGGGGGATTGTGGTTAGGGTGAGGGTGAGGGTGTGGGTTGGGTTGGGGATTTTGGTGAGGTTGACGGTGAGGGTGGGGGTGGGGGGGGTGGTTTAGGGAGGGGTCGGAGTGAGGGGGGGCGAGGGGGGGGTGAGGGTGAGGGTGAGTGTTGGGGTGGGGGTGAGGGTGAGCGTGATGTTGAGGCTGGGGGTGGGGTTGTGGGTGAGGGTGGGGGAGGGGGGAGTGTGAGCATGTCACGGAGTGTGGGGGAGTCAGGTCCTGCACCCCTCTTCCCGGGATTCAATGTGACTCTCAGCCAGCCAGTAGAACAGAAGGTTTATTTGGGTTGTCAGGAAAGAGTCCAAACAGAGCTTGTAAGTATAACCAGGACCCCTCAGCTGGGGCCTTCTGGGGGGCAGGGAGCTTAGACCCCGGCTCTGGGGCTCCCTGCATTTCACCACCCAGCTCCAAACTGACAAAAAAACAGCCAAACCTCCAGCAGGCTCTTCCCCTCCCCCGGGGTCCCTCCTCTCGCCTTTTACCATTCTCCCAGCCAAAGGTGTCACCTCCCAACCCCCGTCCTGGCTCATGTTACAGCCTCAGGTAAAGTCTCGCATTCCCGATGCAGCCTTTCCCAATGCAGCCAGCCTCCCAGGTCAAATCCATCTCGCTCCCTACTCCGTCACATCCCTCTTCGAGACTGTACTGAGCGGGGTCACTCTAACCAGTGGCCTGGGGACGTTCAGGGCCCCCTCTCCCGGACAACGCATCCGCTATCAGGTTGGCACTTCCTTTCACATGGACCACGTCCATGTCGTAATCCTGCAGGAGCTTAGCGTTGGCCCCTTTTATCTGGTGTAGCCAGGTCAGGGGCGAGTGGTCGGTGTACACGGTGAAGTGTCGCCCAAATAGATATGGCTCTAGTTTCTTGAGGGCCCACACCATGGCCAGGCATTCCTTCTCGATGGCCTCATAATTCTGCTCTCGGGGTAGCAGCTTCTTGCTTAAATACACGATGGGGTGTCTCTGCCCCGTTTCATCCTCCTGCATTAACACCGCCCCCAGTCCCATGTCTGAGGCGTCGGTGAACACCAGAAAGGGCTTGTCAAAGTCTGGGTTTGCCAGAACCGGGCCCCTGATCAAAGCCTCCTTCAGTGCACAGAGAGCCCTCTGGCACTCCTCGGTCCAGACCACCTTGTCTGGCTTCCCCTTCTTACATAGCTCAGTGATGGGGGTGGCTATGGCGCTAAAGTGGAGCACAAATCTTCGATAGTACCCCGCCATCCCAATAAAGGCCTGGACCTGCTTTTTAGTTTGGGGAGCGGGCCAGTCCCGGATCACCTCCACCTTGGCTGGTTCTGGCTTTAGGCGGCCGCTCCTCACCCTGGCCCAGGTAGGACACTTCAGCCATCCCCACCTTGCACTTCTCCGCTTTTATGGTCAGCCCAGCCTCCCGGAGTCGGTCCAGCACTTGTTTAACTTGGGACACCTGGTCCTCCCAGGTCTGGCTAAAGACACAGGTATCATCGATATACGCCACAGCGAAACTCTCCATCCCCTTCAGTAGCTGATCCACCAGGCGCTGGAAGGTGGCTGGTGCTCCCTTGAGGCCGAAAGGCAGGGTCAGGAATTCGTAGAGCCCCAGAGGGGTAATGAAGGCAGATTTCACCCGGGCATCTGCATCCAGTGGCACTTGCCAGTAGCCCTTTGTAAGATCCATGGTGGTAAGGTACCGAGCCCCTCCCAGCTTGTCTAGGAGCTCGTCCGGCCGGGGCATGGGGTAGGCATCAGATACAGTGATGGTATTGAGCTTCCGATAGTCCACACAGAACCGGATCAACCCATCCCTTTTGGGGACCAGCACCACTGGGAAGGCCCAAGGGCTGGATGACGGCTAGATCACCCCCAAAGCCAGCATGTCCTTGACCTCTCTTTCCAGGTCCCGAGCTGTCTTCCCTGTGACTCGGAAGGGGGAGCATCTTATAGGTTGGTGCGCTCCTGTCTGCACCCAGTGGACGGTCAGATTAGTGCGTCCAGGCTGGTTGGAAAACAGCTGCCGGTACAGATGCAGCACCCCTCTGATCTCAGCTTGCTGGGCAGAGGTTAGCTGATCAGAGAGGGGGACTGTGACGGTGTGACGTACGCTGGAAATTAGTGCAGAGACAGAAGCCCACAAGAGAGCTGAGGAGGCCCACAAGAGAGCTATGGAAGCAAAGAAGCTGGCCCACAAGAGAGCTATGGAAGCAGAGGAGCTGGCCCACAAGAGAGCTATGGAAGCAGAAAGAATCAGTGAGGAGGCGGCCCACCAGAGAGCTATGGAAGCAGAGGAGCTGGCCCACCAGAGACCTATGGAAGCAGAAAGAATCAGGGAGGAGGCGGCCCACAAGAGAGCTATGGAGGCCCAGAAGCATGAACTGGCCATCGCAGAGTTGAAGAGTCGAAACCCTTCAGCTGCCGGCTCCGCTTCCCCAAAAATCCCCAAATGGGAGCGTCTATGCCCCCAGTATGATGAATCCAAGGATATAGCCGAACATTTTATCACCTTCGAGAGACTGTGCTCCCTCCATGCGATCCCTGAAGATCAAAAAATGACCACCTTGATAGCCAAATTGACTGGCAGAGCTCTGGACGTATTCAATAAGATGCCCATTGGGGATGCCTCCAATTATGGTAAATTTAAGGAACTGGTTTTGAAACAGTTTCAGGTTACACCTGAAACCTACAGGGTTAAATTCAGGAGTCTTAAGAGGGGAGATGGATTAAGTATTGTGGCTTATGCAAATGAAATGACAGTTCTGGTAGATAAGTGGGTGAGGGGAAGAGACATTACAAGCTTTGAAGGGATGTGTGATTTGGTTGCTCAGGAACAATACCTGAATATGTGCAGTGATGATGTCAAACAGTACTTGTGGGACAAACAGGTAAAAGCAGTTAGTGAATTAGCTGGGTTTGCAGACTCTTATGAGCAGGCGCAAGCTGCAATTAAGCATAAACCACTGGCAGAGGGGTACAGGGTCGAAGGAAAACAGAGTCACCGTGTTACCCCTGGGAAAAAGGAGGCTGGGCGCTCACCTCCCCATTCCCCTAGTACTCGTTCCAAATTCCCTGTACAATCGGAGGAGCCCAGGAGGTGCTATCGATGTAAGTCCACCGAGCACCTGAGAGATAAGTGTCCCCTGCTGAGTGAAAACAGGCATCAAGCGGCCCATGAAGCTGCTGCCTCTTTCCACACAGGGTTTGTGAAGTTGACTTCTACACCACCAAGCAGTGAGCATGTGCATGCTGTTAGACTGAATGGGAAGGTAATCACTGGGTTGAGAGATACAGGTGCTGAAATTTCTATAGTCAGGAGGGACCTGATCCAAGAGAAGGATTGGTTGCCGGGTAAAGTGGCAGAATTGGAGCTGGTGGGTGGCTACAAAGTCATTGCACCTTTGGCAAAAGTACACATGCAAACGGAAAACTTGCAGGCTAAGCTAACTGTGGCAACAGTGTCACGCAATTTTGCACCGTTTCTACTGGGAAATGATTTCTTTGCTGTGGCAGAGTCTGTCCCAGGGCTGGGTGGCAGCAAGCAGGAACCTGGTGCTGAAAACCCCAGAGGGGGGAGCGAAGTCACAGGGACTGCAGCTGTGGCGGCAGGGGTGGCTGTGGCCAGTTCCTGTCCTGTAATCATCTCCCCGGGGGAGGGGAATGTTCTACCTCATAGCAAGGGGGGGATTTTGCAGGCCACTGAAGGGTCTATCTTAGCTTGCAGCTGGGAGCCCACAGCTGGACCAGGGTCACCTTCTCTTCGGGGGGACACGGGAGTGTCTGGCCCAGATAGAAGCCCAGGGAGGGAAGGTGAGGGGGGGCCTGAGAGCCCACCAACCTTTTGTCAGGAGGATCTTGCCCAGGTGGAGGGTGAAAAGTCTGCATTTCAGATGCCAGACCCCTCTCCTGTGGATCAGGTTAGAAGGGAAAGCTGGGGGTCAGACCTCCTGGAGGGGGGAGTCCGTCCAGCTGACCTGTTGGGAACAGATACTGGGGTGTCCAAGAAAGAGGTTGTTCTTGCTACACGGGTAGGAGGTAAACCTCTCTCTTCAAAGCAGAAGGGAGCGAGGGAGGGGCCGAGGGCAGGCCGGTTTGCAGTACACCCTTTCCTTGCCAGAACCTCAAACCCATGCCTGATTCAGGAGCCTGCTCCAAAGAGGCAGAAGAATCTGAATCAGAGTGCCTACCAGGATACACAGACGGGTGGGTAATCCTGTGTCTTTCCCTACTTCATCTGTGGGTTATAACAAAGGAGTTAACACTGAGGGTTACGAATGACACCATGTGGTGTGTCGGTACTGAAAAGGGGTGTGACCAAAGACAAACAGGGGCTTTATGTGTACTGCGTCCGCCATGGACAATGTCCAAGTCTCTGGCAGTAAGTTCAGGAGGAGGGTGTGACGGTGTTCCCCATAAAACTTTATGGGGAGATGCTTATAAATGTATATATGTAACTAGAATATGTTTTATGCTACATGTGCCATGTAACATATCGCTGTGAAAGTTATGATCTACTGAATTTACTCCTCCTGTTTGTATGCATGTATCATTGTTGTAGTTGGAGTTATGAAGATTGGTTTTATATTTGCTGGTTTTGTACATAGCCTTTGTAAGTGCATGGGATCATCTTTGGAGCAAAGAATGTGCCTGTTAAATGCGAGCACTTGACAGACCAAAGACGTTGCAGACCCCAATCCACATTGGGGCCGGGTCTGGAATGCAACTGGTTAGACTGGTTAGGGCGTATGGACAGGTGACTTGCCCATGTGATCCCAAAACTCCAGGGCAACTGGATCCTACGCAGGGAGAGGAAGAAAGGCTATAAAAGCCCTTGCAAGACCCTTCCATTTTGTCTTCAGCTGGCTATAGGGAGAGGCTTTCCACCCCCCCCCAGGACATTCCTGAGGGGAACTGAATAAAGGACAAAGACACTAGGGGGTGTGAGCGACTGCTGGACCCAGGCTAATTCTACAGCCTGTAAAAAGGAAAATATCCGAATCTGGTGAGGCTTTTATGTGTGATAACTTTGAATAGACATAGACGTGCGTGTTTTATTTTATTTTACTAAGTAACTTGCTTTGTTCTGTCTGTCACTACTTGAACTCACTTAAATCCTATTTTCTGTACTTATTAAAATCACTTTTTATTTATTAAGTTTCCATGAGTACGAGTTGGTGCCTGGGGAAAGTGAACAGTTGTGCATATCTTTCTATCTTTGAAATAGAAGGCGAACTATTTATGAGTTTACCCTGTATAAGTTTTATACAGGGTAAAACGGATTTATTAAGGGTTTGAACCTCCTTGGAGTTGAGCAGCTGGGTGTCAAAGGCAAGAGCGCTTCCAGGGGCCTTACAGTGGTGAGTGGACTTGGTTCGGACCTGGGTCTGTGTTTGCAGCAGATCAGTGGAATCTGGCTCAAAACAGACAGGATTCGGGAGTCCCAAGCTGGAAAAGGCCTGGAAGCAGGGGCAGAAGTAGCCTTGGCACACCAGGTGGCAGCACCAAGCAGGTCTCTGTGGCCCCAACCCGTCACAGGGACCGTTTCTTCGGAGGAGCCAGCTCTTGTCTCAGGGAATAGATCTACTAGAGGGTCACTTCCCTGCTCCTCCTAATGTCCACACACGGCCAGCACCACATTCCCCCTGTCATAATATGGCTTCATCATATTGACATGGTACACCCGGCAGTGGTGTGCCCGGTTAGACAGCTCCACCACATAATTTACCTCATTTAGCTGCTTGACAACCTTGAAAGGGCCTTCCCAAGTGGCCTGCAGCGTGTTTTTCCTCACGGGGATGAGAACCATCACCTGATCCCCGGTGGCGTAGGCGCGGGCCCGTGCCGTGCGGTCGTACCAGACCTTTTGCTTCCTCTGGGCTCTGGCCAGATTTCCCTTGCCAGGCCCATGAGCTCAGTAAATCTCTCTCGGAAGGTCAGGACATACTCCACCACTGACTCTCCCTCGGGGGCAGCCTCCCCCTCCATTAGTCTCCCATCAGGTCCATGGGCCCCCTCACCCTCCTGCCGTATAACAGTTCGAAGGGCGAGAATCCGGTAGACTCCTGGGGCACTTCCCTGTACGCGAAAAGTAGGTGCGGTAGGTACTTGTCCCTGTCCTGCGGGTGCTGGTTCATAAAGGTTTTCAGCATCATCTTTAGCGTCCCATTGAACCTCTCCACCAGCCCATTGGACTGGGGATGATATGCTGAGGCCCAGCTGTGCCGGACCCCACATTTCTCCCACGAGCACCGGAGCAGGGCCGACATGAAGTTGGACCCTTGGTCTGTCAGGACTTCCTTGGGGAACCCCACTCGGCTGAAAATGGTCAGCAGCGCATCCGCCACGGTGTCTGCTTCAATGGAGGATAAGGGCACCGCCTCGGGGTAGCGGGTGGCGAAATCTACCACCACCAGAATGTATTTCTTCCCCGACCGGGTTGTCTTGCTGAGAGGCCCCACTATGTCCATAGCCACCTTCTGGAAGGGCTCCTCTATGATGGGCAAAGGCCTCAAAGCCGCTTTCCGCTTGTCCCGAGCCTTCCCCACCCGCTGGCAGGGGTCACAGGACCGGCAGTACTGATGGACAGTTGTAAAGACCCCAGGCCAGTAAAAGTTCTGTAGCAGCCTCTGCCTGGTGCGCCGGATTCCCTGGTGCCCTGCGAGAGGGATGTTATGGGCCAGGTACAGTAGCTTGCGGCGATACTTCTGGGGGACCACCAGCTGCCTCCTGATCCCCCATGTCTCCATCTCACCGGGGGGAGCCCATTCCCGGTACAGGAACCCCTTCTCCCAGAGGAACCTCTCCTGGCAGCCTCTCCACATGGTCTGCACCTCCCTGCGGTCGGCCAGGTCCCTGAGCTTCCGCAAGGAGGGATCTCTCTGAAACTCGGCCTGGAACTCAGCCGCTGGGGAAGGGATAGGAGCCTGCTCCCTTGTGCTGTCTGTGTCTGAGGCTGCAGCCTCTCTGCGCCTGGTCCTGGGGTACTCCCTCCCCACTGGGGCAGGGTCCTGTGCCCTGTGCGAGGCACCCTCTCCGAGGCCCGGGCGTAGCGCCCCTTGCCGGCTCTGGCTACGGGTCACGACCAGGGTGTCCAGGGATTCATTGGGCCAGTCTTCTAGGTTCCCCCCTATCAGTACCTCAGTGGGCAAATGCTGGTGCACCCTATGTCCTTGGGGCCCTCCTTGGCCCCCCATTTTTGGTGTACCCTCGCCACGGGTACCTTGAACGGGGTCCCGCCCACCCCTGTTAGGGTCAGGTAGGTGTTGGGTACCACCCGATCTGGGGCCACCACCTCGGGCCGGGCCAGCGTCACCTCCGCGCCCGTATCCCAGTATCCAGTGACCTTCCTCCCATCTATCTCCAGGGGAACAAGGCACTCTCTCCGGAGGGACAGCCCCGCGCCCACCCTATAAACCGAGAACCCTGAGTCCGGAGCATCCAGCCCCCCTCCTCTGGGCTGTCGGCCCCTCGTCCGGCTAGGTCCCTACCCAGTTAACCCTGTGCGGGTTTGGTCTGCTCAGTCTGTCTCTGATCTTGGGGCACTGGGACCGTAAGTGGCCCCTCTGGCCGCAGTGATAGCAGCTCATGTCCCATTGGTCCCCTCGAGCAGGTCGGTTGGTTCTGATGTCGGAGGTTCCCCTCGGGAGGGGGTTCTCCCTATTTCCCCTTTGGGAGGTCCCATGGTGACTCTCTTGCTGCCTCAGGGTGGGCCTGCTCCTTTGGGATTCCTCCCTGCCACCCCTTGACCGTCTGTTCACAAACTCGTCGGCCAGCCGCCCTGCGTACTGCGGGCTCCCTGGATTTTTGTCCATCAACCATAGCTTTAGGTCTGATGGGCACTGTTCATACAGCTGTTCCAGTATGAATAGTTCGAGCAGGCCCTCCATAGTTTGGGCCCCAGCGGTCCACTTGCGGGCGTATCCATGTATCCGGTTGGCCAGTTGTAGGTACGTGATCTCAGGGGTTTTTCGCTGATCCTGGAACCTTTGACGGTACATCTCGGGAGTCAGCCCAAACTCACAGAGCAGGGCCTTTTTGAACAGTTCATAGTCCCTGTCAGGGTTCCCTCCCCACTCTAAACTCTAGGGTAAAGAAGTGGGGACCCGCATTCAGAGCCCCTAAGCTTATTTTTACCAGCTTAGGGTAAACCCCCCCAAGGTACAAAATTCCCTGCACCCCGAGAAATGCTTCTTGCTGCCACCATCAAATGTCTAACAGGAATCCAGGAAAGGAATCACTTGAACTTCCATCCCCCCCAAAATGCCCCCTCAAGCCGTACACCCCCTTTCCTGGGGAAGCTTGAGAACAATCTCCCAACCAATTGGTTACACGGTGATCTAAAAACCCACCCCCTGGGTTTTAACACTATAGAAAACAGTCAGCTTCTTAAAAGAAGGATTTTATTAAAAATAAAGAAGGTAAAATCATCTCTGTAAAATCAAGATGGTAACTATTTCACAGGGCACTATATTTCCAAACTCAGAGAGATTTCCCCCTCTGGACAAAACCTTAACGTTACAGAAAACCATGAATACCTCCCCCCCCCCCCCTTGCCCTTTCTAACACAGGGGATACACCACGCAAAAATAAACAGAAATCTATACGCTATGCTATCTAAACTTACTTCAGAAAAGGGAGGTTTGATTTTCTGTAGGTTCCTTCTGTCTTCCAAGATCACTCTCTCTCAGACAAAGACACCCACTAAAACCTTCCCCCCTCCCAAAGTTTGAAAGTATCTTGTCCCCTTATTGGTCAGAGCCCAGCCAGGTCAGGTGTCAGTCTGGCTACCTGCATTTCTTAACCCTTTACTGGAAAGAGGATTTTATAGCACTGCATCAGACCCTCTCCCCCTTCCCTTCATATTTATGACAGTCCCCAGTCTACGTCTCTTTCATTCGGCCGTACACGTCCAGGCCTGCAGGGTCTAGTAAGGGGGTGAGATACTGGATCTTGTCTGCAGGGTCAACCTTGGGCAACCTGCAGGCATTCTCAAAGGCCGCCAGGAAGCTGTCTATGTCTTCCCCTTCCTTACGCCAGGCCAGGAAGTTACAATCAAACTTCCCTGTAGTCTTGGGTCCCCCCTCACTCACCGCAGTCTGGCCAGCTCCAGCTCATGCTGGCGTTGTTTCTCCTCATGCTGGCGTTGTTTCTCCTTCTCTTGCACCTCATGCTGACGCTGCTTTTCGCGATCCTCCAGCTCCTTCATTTTCATCTCCCAATCCAGCCGCCTCCACTGCTGGGATGGGGAGCTCCTCCGGGAAGATCCCCTGCTGGCCGCTGGGTCAGGTGCCCTCGGTATTTGCTGGGCTTTCCCCAACCTCTCCCCTGTGCAGAGGCGAGAGGGGTCTTGGGATGTCCTCGGCAGCAGTCTGACCCCTCCCAGCCAGGTCAGGCCCTGGGGCCCATGCTGCGTCTGTCGGGCGGCTTCCCCCAGGGACAGGGATCGGGTCATCCAAGCGATCCTTCTCCTCCAGCTACGCAATCAGCTGGTCTTTGGTGGACTTCCCAATGCGCAGCCCCCTCTGCCTGCACAGCTCCACCAGGTCATTCTTACGGTGCTTAGCATACATCTTCCTGTTGGCCACTCTCAGGCCTGTGCGGTCTTGGCCCCCACGGCTTCCAGGAGGAACCCCTAGTGTTCCAGCCCTTCTCACTGGTCACACCCCTCAGGGTTAAGCGTAACTAATCCGCCCCCTGAAACCGCTTCTCTCTGCCTCTTCAGCAACCTGCTCCCCGTCAATCCCCCTTCGTTGTACTGCTCTCCAGTCACTTACTGCAGGAAGTGCCGTTCATGGGGTGCAGAAGATCCCACCTCTGCCACCAGTTGTCACGGAGTGAGGGAATCAGGTCCTGCACCCCTCTTCCCGGGATTAGGGTTGTGAGGAAAGAGTCCAAACAGAGCTTGTAAGTATGACCAGGACCCCTCAGCTGGGGCCTTCTGGGGGGCAGGGAGCTTAGACCCTGGCTCTGGAGCTCTCTGCGTTTCACCACCCAGCTCCAAACTGAGAAAAAACCAGCCAAACCTCCAGCAGACTCTTCCCCTCCCCCGGAGCCCCTCCTCTCGCCTTTACCATTCTCCCAGCCAAAGGTGTCACCTCCCAGCCCCCGTCCTGGCTCATGTTACAGCCTCAGGTAAAGTCTCACATTCCCGATGCAGACTTATCCAATGCAGGCAGCCTCCCAGGTCAAATCCATCTCGCTCTCTACTCCGTGACAGAGGGTGAGGGTGGGGGTGGGGGGTAAGGGTGAGGGTGGGGATGAGGGTGAGGGCGGGGCTGATGGTGAATGTGAGGTTGGGAGTTGGGTGGGGGTGAGGGTGATGGTGAGTGTGAGGGTGGGGACGTGGGTGGGGGTGAGGGTGAGGGTGAAGGTGGGGGTGGGGGTGAGGTTGTGGGTTCGGGTGCGGGTGAGAATGAGGGTGAGGGTTAGAGTTAGGTTTTCGGTCAGGGTCAGAGTGAGGGTGATGGTGGGGATGAGGGTGGGGGTGGAGTGGGGGTAGGGGTTGGGATTAGGGTGGGGGTGAGGGTGGGTGTGGTGGTTAGGGTGAGGGTGGGAGCTGCGGTGGGAGTGGTGATGAGGGTGAGGGTGGGAGTTGGATTGGGCGTTGGGCTGAGGGTGAGGGTGAGGGATGGGGTGGGTGTGTGAGTGAGGGTGAGGGTGTGCGTGGGGGTGGTTGTGAGGGTGAGCGTAAGGGTGGGGGTGGGGTTGTGCGTGGGCGTGTGTTTGAGGTTGAGGGTGATTGTGGGGGTGTGGGTGCGGGTTGGGTTGAGGGTAGTGTTGAGGATGAGGGTGATGATGAGGGTGAGGGTGGGAGTGGGGGTGGGTGTGAGGGTGACGGTGAGGGTGGCGGTGAGCGTGGGGGTAAGGGAAAGGGTGAGGGTGATGGTTAGCGTCGGGCTGGGGTGAGGATGAGGGTGAGGGTGAGGAGGAGGGTGGGGGTGGGGGTCGGGGTGAGGGTGAGGGTGGGTGTGGGCTTGAAGGTGAGTGTGGGGGTGGGGGTGAGGTTGAGGGTGAGGGTGTGGGTGAGAGTGGGGGTGGAGGTGGGGGTGAGGGTGATGGTGACCGTGGGCTTGGGGTTTAGGGTGAGTGTGAGTGTGGGGGTGCGGGTTTGGTGTGTGAGAGGGTGAGGGTGAGTGTTAGGGTTAGGGTTAGGGTTAGGGTGTGGCTGAGGGTCAGGGTGAGGGTGGGGTGGGGTTGCGGTGGGGGTTGGGGTTAGGGTGAGGGTGGGAGCTGAGGTTACTGTGAGGGTGTGGGTGAGGTTGGGGTGGGGGTGGTGGTGAGGGGGAGGGGGAGGGGCAGGGAGAGCGTTAGGGTTGGGCTGGGGGTTGGGGTGAGGGTGGGGGTTCAGGTGTTAGTGAGGGTGAGGGTGAGAGTGGGGGTGGAGAGGAGGGTGAGCGTAAGGGTGGGGGTGGGGTTGTGCGTGTGCCTGGTCCTGGGTATGAGTTTGTGGGTGAGGGTGAGGGTGATTGTGGGGTTGAGGTAAAGGCTGACGCTGATGGTGAGGTTGGGGGTGTGGGTGCGGGTGAGGCTGAGGGTGATGATGAGGGTGGGGTTTGGGGTGACGGTGAGGGTGAATTTGAGGGTGGGGGTGGGTGTGAGGTTGGGGGTTGGGAAGAGGGTGAGGGTGAGGGTGGGTGTGGAGGTGAGGGTCAGGGTGGGAGTGGGGGTGGAGTTAGAAGTGAGGGTGAGTTTGAGTGTGAGGGTGAGCGTGGGTGTAGGGGTGGGGGTGTGGGTCGGGGTTAGGGTGAGGGTGGCGGTGGCGGTGGGGGTGAGGGTGAGGGTGAGGGTGGGGGAGGGGATGAGGGTGAAGGTTAGGGTGAGGGTGAGTCTGGGGATGAGGGTGAGGGTTGGTGGGCGTGAGGGTGAGGGTGGGGGTTACGGTGGGGTTCGGGGTAGGGTTGAGGATGAGGGTTTGGGTGAGGTTGAGCGTGAGGGCGAGGGTGGTGGTGGGTGTGAGGATGAGCGTGAGTGAGAGGAGGAGGGTTGCGGTGGGGGTCGTGGTGAGGGTGAGTGTGGGAGACGGGATGGGGGGACGGGATGGGGTGAGGGTGGGGTGGTGGTCGGGGTGAGGGTGATGGTGACGGTGGGCTTGGGGTTAGAGTGAGGGTGAGGGTAAGGGTGTGGTTGGGGGTGGGGGTGGGTGTCAGGGTGAGGGAGAGGGTGAGGGTGGGGTGGGGTTAGGGGTTATGGTGAGGGTGAGGGTGAGTGTTGGGGTGTGACGGTGTGAGTGGGGGTGGGGTTGAGGGTGAGCGTAAGGTTTGGGGTGGGGGTGGAGTTGTGCGTGGGCGTGATTTTGTGGTTGAGGTTGATTGTGGGGTCGGGGTAAGGGTGATGGTGATGTTGAGGTTGGGTGTGGGGTTGGGGGTGCGGGTGGTGTTTGGAGTGAGGGTGAGGATGGGGGTGGGGTTGGGGTTAGGGGTAGCGTTGAGGGTGAGGCTGAGGGTGGGGGTAAAGGTGAGGGTGAGCGTCAGGCTGGGGGTGAGGGTGAGGACGATGGCAAGGGTAGGGGTGGGAGTCAGGGTGAGGTTGAGGGTGAGGGTGGGGGTGGGGTGGGAGAGAGCGTGAGGGTGAGGGTGGGGTGGTGTGCGGTTGAGGATGACGGACACGTCGAAGTTGGGGGTTAGGGTAAAGGTGAGGGCGAGGGTGAGGGTGAGGTTGGGGGTGGGGTTTGGGGTGAGGGTGAGGGTTAGGGTTCGGGTTAGGGTGAGGGTGAGAGTGGTGGTGAGCGTGGGGGTGGGGGTGAGTGTGAGGGTGACCGTGGGGGTGGGTGGGGGCGGGGGTTGTGGTTAGGGTTAGGGTGAGGGTCGGTGTGGGGGTCAGGGTGAGGGTGAGGGTGAGGGTGCGGGTGGGGGTGGTGCGGGTTACCCCAACCCCCACCTCCACACTCACTCTCACCCTAACCGCAACCCCACCCACAGCCTCACCCTCACCCCGACCTCCCCCTCACTCCCCCACACTCAAACTCACCCACACGCCCTCCCCCACCCCACCCCCACCCTCACCCACACCCTCACCCCCACCCCCACCCACACTCTCACCCTCACGCTCACCCCCACTCCCACCACCACCCCCACCCTGACCCTCGCCCTCGCCTGAACCGTCCCCGCTCACCCCCACCCCCACCCCGACCACCACTCTCAGCCTCCTCCTCACCCTCACCCTCATCTTCACCCCCACCCCCACCCTCGCCCTCACCCTCACCCTCACACCCAGCCCGATGTTCATCGTCACCCTCACACTTAGCCCCACACTCATCCTCACCCTCACCCACACCCTCACCCACTCCCTCACCCGCAACCCCACTCTCATCCTCACCCCCACTGCAACCCCCACCCTCACGCTCACCCTCACCCCCACTCCCACCCCCACCCCCACCCTCGCCCTCACCCGCATCCTCACCCTCATCGTAACGCTCAACCTCACCCCCACCCCCACCCCACCCCCACCCTGACGATCACCCTCATCCTCACCCTCACCCCCACCCGCACCCTCACCCGAAACCCCGCACCCTCCGTAATCCTCACCCTAAACCAAAACCCACCCCTCACCCACCCTCACCCTCATCCTCACCCGTACCCTAATCCTAACCCTCACCATCACCCTCACCTGCAACCCCACCCCCACCCCCAACCTCACCATCACCTTCACCCTTACCCCAACCCCCACAATCTTCCTCACCCTCTTCCACAAAACCACCCCCACACCCACGCACACCCCCACACTTACACTCACTCCCTCAACCCTCACTCACACCCCAACCCTCTCCCTCACGCCAACCCTCACCCCCACCCTCACCCTCTCGGTCACCCCAACCCCCACCCCCACCCCAACCCCACCCCACCCTCACCCTCACGCTAACCCTAACTCCCAAACCCACCGTCACCATCACCCTCACCCTCACTCCCACACCAACCCGCAACCCTACCCTCACCCTCACAGCCATCCCCACCCTCACCCTAACCTTCACCCTCTACCCCACCACCAGTCTCACCCTCCCCACACCCCCACCCCCACCATCTCCCCCACAGTCACCCTAACCCCGACCCACACGTCCACCCACAACCTCACCCTCACCCTAACCACCACACCCACCCTCACCCCCACCCTAATCCCAACTGCTACCCCCACCCCACCCTCACCCTCACTCTGACCCTAACCCTAAACCTAACTGTAACCATCACCCTCAGCCTCTCCCGCACCGGAACCCCCACCCCCACCACCACCCTCTATCCCAACCCCACCCTCATCCTCTCCCCCAACATCACCCCCACCCTCAACCCCCTAGTCTCACGCTAACATAGACCCCCATCCCCACCCAACAGTAATGCACAACCTCACCCCCACCCTCACCCTGGGATAGGGTGAGGGTGGGCGTGGGGTGGGGGGGAGCGTGAGGGTGGTCGTGAGGGCGGGGGTGAGGATGAGGGTGACAGTGAGGGTGAGGGTCGGGGTGTGGATTACAGGAGAGATTTGGCAGTAGCAGTGAACAGAATTGAAATGCTTTTTGAGGCATTTTCAAAATCTAATAGGTACAAAAAGCGCAGTAAAACATCTAACGGACGTTTCTAAGAGGCTTCCAGGAGAAATTTGTAACTTGCAGTGAACAGGATTGAATTGCTCGTAGTGAGGTATTCTCACGAACGGATCTGTACCAAAATCGCAGCATTACATTTAAATAGCTTTTGTAGGTGTATAACAGGAGAGATTAGGCTGTAGCAGTGAACAGGGTTGAATTGTTGATTGCGAGGTATTCTAACAAACGGATGTGGACGAAAATCCAACCAGTGCCGCTTAATTATTTTTGCTGGAGTATTCCAGGAGAAATGTAATTGTAGCAGTGAAAAAATTGAAATGCTCTTTGCGAGGAATTTTCACGAACCGATCTGTACAAAATGCGCAGCAGAACATCTAAGTGTCCTTTTTAAGAGGAGTCCTGGATAAATTTGGAACTTGCTATTAACAGGATTGAATTGTTCATTGCAAGGTATTCTCACGAACGGATCTGGACCAAAAGGGCAGCATTACATTTTGATAGCTTTAGTAGGTGTATGACAGGAGAGATTTGCAAAAGATGTATTCTCACAAAAGGAACAGTAGGAAAAGCCAAGGAGTGCAGCCTAATTGATTTCTAGGAACATTCCTGGAAAAATTTAGTTGTAGCAGTTAAAAAATTCAAATGCTCTTTTTGAGAAATTTTCACGAACCGATCTGGTCAAAAAGCGCAGCAGAACATGTAACTGGCCTTTTAAAGAGGATTGTAGGATACATTTGGAACTTGCTGTTAACAGGATTGAAGTGTTCATTGTGAGGTATTCTCACGAACGGATCTGGACCAGAATCGCAGCATTACATTTAAATAGCTCTTTTAAGTGTATTACAGGAGATATTGGGCAATAGCAGTGAACAGGTTTGAATTGTTCATTGCGAGATAGTCCCACGAACGGATCTGTACGAAATGCCCACCAGTGCTGAATAAGTACTTTCGGTGGAGGATTCCAGGAGAAATGTACTTGTAGCTGTGAAATTTTTTTTAAAGCTCTTTATGAGGAATTTTCACGAGCCGATCTGTACAAAAAGCGCAGCAGTACATCCAGTTGGCCTTTTAAAGAGGATGGCGGGATAAATTTGGAACTTGCTGTTAACAGGATTGAATTGTTCATTGTAAGGTATTCTCACGAACGGATTTGTTCGAAAAGCCAACCAGTGCAGCATAACTGCTTTGGGAGGAGGATTCCACGTGAAATTGGTCTGTAGCAGTGAAAAGAATTGAAATGCTTTCTTTGGACTTTTCATCAAGTAATAGATACAAAAAGCGCAGTAGAAGGTCTAACGGGCGTTTCAAAGAGGCTTCCAGGAGAAATTTGGAACTTGCTGTAAACAGGATTGAATTGATCGAAGTGAGGTATTCTCACGAACGGATCTCTACGAAAACCGCATCAGTACACTTATATATCTATTGGAGAAGGATTCCAGGCGAGATTTGGCAGTAGCTGTGAACAGGGTTCAGTTATTCAAGACGAGGTATTCTCACAAGCGGTACAGTAGGAACTGCCAAGCAGTGCAGCCTAATTGATTTCTAGGAAGATTCCTGGAGATATTTAGTTGTAGCAATTAAAAAATAGAAATGCTCTTTGTGAGGAATTTTCACGAACAAGAAGCACAGCTGCAGATCTAACTGTCGTATTTTAAGAGTATTCCAGGATAAATTTGGAACTTGCAGTGAAAAGAATTAAATTGTTCATTCTGAGGTATTCTTACGAAAGGATCTGTACCGAAAATGCGGCAGTACATTAAAAAGCTCCTAAAGTGGATTACAGGGGCGATTTGGCAGTAGCAGTGAACAGGATTGAATTGTGCATTGCGAGGTATTCTTACGAACGGATTTGTACGAAGAGCAAACCAGTAGAGCATAATTGCTTTTAGAGGAGGATTCCACGAAAAATGTAGTTTTGGCAGTGAAAAAATTGAAATGCTCTTTGTGAGGTATTTTCACTAATCGATGTGCACTAACCGCATCATCACAGCTAACTGGAGTTTTTAAGAGTATTCCAGGTTAATTTGGGAATTTGCTGTGAACAGGATTGAATTCAACATTGTGATGTATTCTCACGAACGGATCTGTACCAAATTCGCAGCATTACATTCTAATAGCTTTTGGAGGAGGATTCCAGGCGAGATTTGGAACTATCAGTGACCAGGCTTGAACTGTTCACTGCGAGCTATTCTCACGAACGGATCTGTACGAAAAGCCCACCATTGCAGCATAATTGGATTTTTAGGAGGATTCCAGGAGAAATGTAGTTGTGGCAGTGAAAAAATTGAAATGCTCTTTGTGAGGAATTTTCACTAATCAATGTGCACATGAACCGCAGCATCACAGCTAACTGGACTTTTTAAGAGTATTCCAGGTTAATTTGGGAACTTGCTGTGAACAGGATTGAATTCAACATTGTGAGGTATTCTCACGAACGGATCTGTACCAAAATCGTAGCAGTACTTTTGGAGGAGGATTCCAGGCGAGATTTGGAACTATCAGTGACCAGGGTTGAACTGTTCATTGCGAGCTATTCTCACGAACGGAGCTGTACGAAAAGCCCACCATTGCAGCATAATGGGTTTTTGAGGAGGATTCCAGCAGAAATTCAGGTGTAGCAGTGAAGAAAAATGAAAAGCTCTTTGTGAGGAGTTTTCACGAACCGATGTGTACAGGAAGCGCTGCATCACATCAAACTCGACGTTTTGAGATGATTCCTGGATAAATTTGGAACTTGCTGTGAACAGGATTGAATAGTTCATTGAGAGGTATTCACGAACGGATCTCTACGAAAAGCCAATTGCAACATAATGGCTTTTTGAGGAGGATTCCAGGTTACATTTGTCTGTATCAGTGAACAAAATTGAAATCCTTTGTCAGGCATTTTCAAAAACTAATAGGTACAAAAATCGTAGTAAAACATCTAACGGGCGTTTCATAGAGGCTTCCAGGAGATATTTGGAACTTGAGTGAACAGAATTGAATTGATCGTAGTGAGGTATTCTCACGAACGGATCTGTACCAAAATCGCAGCAGTACATTTAAATAGCTTTTGGAGGAGGATTCCAGGAGAGATTTGGCAGTAGCATTGAAGAGGGTTCAATTATTCAAAACGAGGTATTCTCACGTATTTAACAGTACAAAATGCCAACCAGTGCAGCCTAATTGATTTCTAGGAACATTACTGGATAAATGTAGTTGTGGCAGTTAAAAAATGGAAATGCTCTTTGTGAGGAATTTTCACGAACAAGAAGCCCAGCAGCATATCTAAGTCGCGTATTTTAAGAGGCTTCCAGGAAGAAATTGGAACTTGCAGTAAAAAGGATTAAAAAGTTCATTGTGAGGAATTCTCACGAATGGATCTGTACCAAAAGCGCAGCAGTACTTTCAAATAGCTTTTGTAGGTGGATTACAGGCAGTCAACACGGTTGAATTGTTCATTGCGAGGTATTCTTACGAACGGATCTGTACGAAAAGCCAAGCAGCGCATAACTGTTTTTGGAGGAGGATTCCAGGAGAAATTTATTGTAGAAGGGAAAAAAATTGAAATGCTCTTTGTGAGGAATTTTCACTAACTGATCACTGCAAGAAGCGAAGCAGCAAACCTAACGCGTTTTTAAGAGGATTCCAGGATAAATTTTGGAACTTTTTCTGAACAGGATTGAATTGTTCATTGCGCGGTATTGCGTGGGTGTGGGTTGGGGTTTGAGGGTGAGGGTGATTGTGGGGGTGGGGTTGAGGGTGAGGTTAGGGGGTGGAGTTGGGGGAGGGGGTGAGGGTGAGGGTAATGATGAGGGTGGGGTTTCGGGTGACGGTGAGTGTAGGGGTGGGGTTGGGTTTGGCGGTTGGGGTGAGGGTGAGGTTGAGGGAGAGGGTTGGGGTGGGGGTGTGCGTGAGGGTGAGGGTTGGGTGGGGATTAGGATGAGGGAGGGTGTGAGGCTCACAGTGATGGTGAGGGTGGGGGTGGGGTGGGGCTAAAGGTTAGGGTGAGGTTGGGGGTTGGGGTGGGGGGAGGGGGTGAGTGTGAGGGTGGGAGTGGGGGTGGGGTTGGTGGTGACGGTGAGGGTGAGAGTGAGGTTGGGGTGGGTTTGGGGTTTTGGGTGAGGGTGACAGTGATGGTCGGGGTGGGGGTGTGAGTGAGGGTGAGGGTGTGAGTGGGGATGGGGGTGAGGGTAAGCATAAGGATGGGGATGGGGTTGTGCGTGTATGTGGGTGTGGGGTTGACGGTGAGGGTGAGGGGGATTTTGGGGGTTGGGGTAAGGGTGAGGGTGAGGTAGGTTGGGGGTGGGGGTGAGGGTGAGGGTGATGGTGACGGTGATGTTTGGGGTGAGGGTGAGGGTTAGGGTGGGGGTGGGGGGTGAGAGTGGTGGTTGGGGTGAGGGGGAGGTTGAGGGTGAGGTTGAGGGTTAGGATTTGAGTGAGTGTGAGAGTGACGGAGAGTGTGAGGGTGGGGGTGAGGGTGAGGTTGAGCGTTATGGAGAGGGTGCGGGTGAGGGTGAGAGTGAGGGTGGGGGTGGGAGTGGGGTGAAGGTGAGGGTGGGGGTGGGGGTGGGGCGAGGGTGAGGGTGAGGGAGGGACTGGGGGTGGGGGTGAGGGTGAAGGTTAAGGTGGGGTTTGGGTTAGGGTGAGGGTGAGGGTTGGGGTTTGGGTGGGGGTGGGGGTGAGGGTGAGAGTGAGGTTGATTGTGCGAGTGGGAGTGAGGGTGAGGTTGAGGGTGGCGGTGTGTGTGGGGGTGTGGGTCGAGGCTAGGATGAGGGTGAGGGTGGGGGAGAGGGCGGGGTAGGGGTGGGGTTGAGGGTGAGGGTGAGGGTGGGGGTGGGGTGAAAGTGAGGATTAGGGTGAAGGTGAGTCTGGGAGTGAGGGTGAGGATTGTGGTGGGGTGGGGGAGAGGGTAGGTTTGAGGATGAAGGTGAGGGTGGTGGTGGGATTGGGGTTGCGGGTGAGGGTGGAAGTGTGGTTGGCGGTGGGGGTGAGCGTGGCGGTAAGGGAGAGTGTGAGGGTGAGCGTGAGCATCGGGCTGGGTTGAGGGTGATTTTGAGGGTGAGGGCGACGGTGGGGGTGGGGGTGAGGATCAGTGTGAGTGTGAGGAGGAGGGTGGGGGTTGGGGTTAGTGTGAGGTTGAGGGTGAGGGTGAGTGTTAGGATTAGGGTTTGGGTGAGGGTGGGGGTGGAGTGGCGGTTGGGGTTGGGGTTCGGGTGAGGGTGGGGGTGGAGGTTACGGTGAGGGTGAGGGTGGGAGTTGGGGTGGGAGTGGTGGTGAGGGTGAGGGAGAGGGTGAGGGTGGGGGTTGGGTGAGGGTGGAGTTGGGGCGTGAGTGAGGTGTGAGTGGGGGTGGGGGTGAGGGTGAGCGTAAGGTTGCGGGTCGGGTTGGGATTGGGGGTGTGCCTTGTTGTGGGTATGGTTTTGTGGGTGATGGTGAGAGTGATTGTGGGGGTTGGGGTAAGGGTGAGGGTGATGGCGAGGTTGGGGGTGGGGTTGGGGGTGAGGGTGATGGTGATGGTGTGGTTTGGGGTGAGGGTGAGTTTGTGGGTGGGGGTTGGGTTGGGGGTTGGGTTGAGGGTGAGGGTGGGGGTGGGAGGGGGAGGAGGGGGAGGGGGAGGGGGAGGGTGTGGGGTGAGGGTGTGGGTGGGGGTACGGGCGGGGGTGGGGATGGGGGTTGGGATGAGGCTGGTGTGGGTGTTGGGGGTGTGGGTGATGGTGGGGGTGAGGGATAGGGTGAGGGTGGAGGTGGGAGGGTGGGTGTGGGGTGGTGGTGTGGGTGAGGGTGGGGTGGGGGTGGGGGTGAGGTTGAGGGTGAGGGTGAGGGGGTGGGGGGTGAGGGTGGGCGGTGGGGGGTTGGGGTGGAGGGGTGGGAGTATGGGAGGGTAGGGGTGGGGGTGAGGATTACGGGACCGGGGGGGGGGAACGGGGGGGGGCTCTCCACGGG